>WHPZ01580083.1:0-40223 GCA_016617965.1 Macrosiphum rosae | reverse complement strand
GTATTTCAAACAGGTAGGTAGATAAAAATGTATATTGAAATATATATTTTCAATATTATACACAAGTATTACAAATAGGCAATAGGTTGACTACCTATGCAGTACCTATTGACTATAGGTACTGCATACTGAGTATAGTGATTAGTAACAAACCACAAACGTGTTTAAAAATCAAGCAAATACTTCATTACACTCTAACACTAGCACCAGGGGATGAAACTCCGTGAAATGGTTCATATTATTTTTTCATGTTGGTTCAAATGGTTCTATGCTAGTTGGTAGGTACACACTACGTCACTACAACAGTTAATATAGGTACCTAATCCTAATACTTATACTGGCAATTTTCTATTACAATGGCTAACCATTTTTTATATTTTCAAAAGTAAATAGGTACCTATACGGATATATCTGACTATACTTCCATGTATTATATTATAGCAATATTATAAGTTACAACATATTATATTTTGTAATTTTGTATGTATTATAAATTATAATATTTAAAATAATAATCCGTCCTCACTCATCATAGGATAGATAATAACATTATAAGAATAATAATCTACTATAACATAATTTAAAAAAACTCTTAAATATACGTAGGTATGTACCTAATTTGTATTCATAGACAAAAGCGAATATCAGCATCCTAGGTGCATTCTGTTTTTAGAAAAAAATTTAGCAATTTTTTTCCATTTTTATTTATAGATATTAGATGTTTGGATTTGGATAGAATTTATATTTTACAATGGGTAAAAATAATTGATTCATTCTGATGATGATAAGAAACTACATGAAATAGAAAAAAATAAGAAATGTATGAGAAACGACCGTTCAAGTTTTTTCAAGAGAAAAAGGCAAATGCTTGTATGGCAGTATAAAAGTTAAACACAGCGAGGGTAAGTGAGCGGAGTTTGCACATTAGACACAGAATAAAATTATATTAAATTACCTATGAAAACTTTAAATTAATAACTAATAAGGATGTACAATGCAAAACTACACTAGAGAGGGATTCGTCTTTGTCTAACACACTCGAGACATAGGATTTTAGATAGGTTTTTTGCCAAACATACTAGTTGATCTAATGCAGAATAAGAATTCTAAAAACCGATTTAAATTTGTCTTCAAGTCTCCTTGAAATCGACTTTCCCACATTTTTGATTTTAAGTTCTCAAAAAATAGGAATACCACAATTTTGAATTACTCTATTTTAATATAAAGTTTTTAGGAGTGTGGAGGATAATATCAAAAATGTGTCAAAATTCTATTTAAATTTTAAAGTATACTTGACGACAAATTGAAATCTGTCTTCAGAATTTTTATCGCTTCATTAGATCAATTGGTATATTTAGCAAAAAAACACGTCTAAAACTCTAAAATACTAAGTCGCGCGTGTGTTGGACAAAAAATCACCGGGTGGAATCCTCTTAAATGATAAGAAGTACCTATAGGTACAATCCACTAAAAAGTTGAACATACTTCCAGATAATATCCAATCAACACGTATTTTATTTATTGAAATAATAATAATAATGATAATAAATACAAATTCTTACAAAAAATAAAACTTAATATTAACCAATTTTCTAAAACTAAAATAAACGATAAGCTACAGTTTTTGACTATTACAGTAGGTATATACTTATCAGCTAGGCACTACATATTATGTAGCTATTGACATGTGAAGCATTTTGGTGATATAATAATTTAATATTTTTAATGTAATAAATTAATAACAATGAAAAAATATAAAATATTTAATAATAATATTGCATCTTAAACATAATGAAAAGTAAAACGCTTGTTTCGTGAACCAGTCTTGTTGGTGCATAAGTGCGTTATAAATATAATTTTAAAAAATAAATAATTCTACAGTTTTTAAATAGGTACCTAGAACACTCCGGCTAATGCTTGTTTGGCTAAATTCTGCTTGTAAAACGTACAATCGTTGTTATTGGTTTCCTGTTCATATTCTGGACTTTGTAAAATAATAATTCCTTCGTCTACTGCGTCGCTGCTGACCTGTTCGTCCAAAATCGGTAGACTCTTCTCTGTGGCGTCAACGTCGTCAGTATTCAGCTGCAGATCGCTGGTATTCGCTGATTCTAACTCGTTATCTTCCAGTTCGATTTTCACGTCGATATCCTGTGAAATGTGTTAGAATAATATTAGTACATTCGGAATTCGTATTAATTTTCGATCAGGATATAGAAGAAGTTATTAAAAGATTGATATTTTCAATTGTTTAGGAATAAATCATTGATCAAACGGCCGTCGTGACAGTAATTTGCTAACTTTAAATTATACATAATTATATTTGTAAAATTTATTGTTTGTGGTTTAATTGCTTAAGCCTATTCTATTTCGTAATAATTATCTATTTCCGCATAATTTACTATTTGCACTGTGCTTCCGTTTTGGACTGTTTTTATGTAAAGGGACACAAGTCAAATTTTGATATTTTTCAAACACTATATTAATTTTGTGTGAAATTTTATGTCCGATCAAATGGTACCATCCCTGTCGTTGACTCATGATGATATTTTGTTATTATAATACATATACTATATACATATATTTTTGAATCGCGAAAAGGCACAAGTAAAAAATATTATTATATGCAAAAGCCAACAGTCGTTTATTAATTTTTATTTTATAATATAAAATTAACATATTTACGTTATTTTTATTTTATACCTACCTACTACCATAGCTTACAATAGTTATATACCTAATTGTTTATAGGTATCAAAAAGCTTAGGTATACATTCATAAATAAAACATAAATAAAAAACAAATAACATTTTTAAGATTATTTGAGTGTGCTGAAAACCAACGAAAATTGACACTAATGCCCCTTTACATTAAAAACCGTTCATTAACATGGGCATTTTAATTTTAGACGAGCGGGGTGAAATAGCCAAAGTTTTAGTCGTCGATCAGATTTGGTCTTTCAGTGCTTATTAGAAGAAAAAATATATTGTAATTCAATTATACCGATACTTGGGTTTTTTATATACATTTTTAGAATAGTATCAGATTATGAAATAAAAAACATAAATTGCTGGTTAAACGATTATTTAACAAAAAAACACCTATACATAATGATAAAACAAATATTTTTAAAAATTCAAAATTTATACCTGTTGAGACTCATCCGTTAGCTGCATACACTTGGAACTGTCCATCGTCGTTTCGGCGTCGATGATGGTGTCGAGTTCCCACCACGGCGAATTGGAAGTCGCTTCGCCTTCGGACGGCGTGTGGTACGACGAAGATGACCTGGAGGGCGGCGTACCGGTACAGTCAGAAGCCGTCACAAAGTCTTCGGCATCCGAACGACTACTACCGCAGAGGATGTTCTCTTCCATTTTCGTCACAGTGACGCAGTCCTTATTTCTGTCGGGCGATTTGTTCAGATTCACGTACCACTCCTGCAGCACCGACAGATAGGCATGTTAATATTATTATTTAATAGACCATTATAATAATTGACCTTTGCACGTCATCGTATGTTTTTACAATCGTTCATAAATTAATGATTACGAACAATTAAAAATTCTACATTTTAACAATTCTTTACTGTCGAATAATCTATAAAAACGGTCAACAATCTTTTGATAAATTATATTAAAAATTTCTAAACTAAATTTAAAAAAGACAATAAGCTTTTATTACATTCGTTACATCCAAAAGCCTATTACTGTTTATCCACAGCGATACTCTGAACTTTGCTCGGAATCTTATAATGTAACCATTTGTGACTTGATGCTATTGAAGATTCGCCAGATTCATGATAGATCGTTGACGTGAGGGGTGTGGTTTGTTTCTATATTCACTCTATTATGCATTCGTGCCAATGGATATAGGAGACGTATTATACAGCCGTATATAGGATTCATAAATATTTATTAGCTCACCTGTGTTACGTTACCGCTGGAATCGTCTAGCACGTGCGTAACCGTACTCTGGGCCAACCCTGATAGGGTGAAGTCCAACTGTTCGGCTAGTTCGGTGACCACGGACAGTTTCTGACAAACCGAATCCACCGCGCTCTCGTTGAGGTACCGTACGTCTTCGTTCCTGAAAATGGCACATAAATACATAATCATCAGCCGATACTGTATGGTAAGCTACGGTAAATGTATATAGGTACACATTGTACACAACCTAGTTGTATTTTCTTATCTTCTAGGTTTCTTACTTTTGTTGAACGCAAAGAGGCTCACGTAGCCTAGTTTTGAGCATGCGCCCGAGTCGAACGGACCGGCCGACTTCCAACAGGATTTTCTCCCTCGACACCAGACACTTTCGCAATCGACCTTTGTGTTTACTGGTGTTGTTGTTGTTCTCGTCCTGAATGGTTTGCACGGTTTCCATTAACTCTCTGAGCTGTCCGCAGTACTATATAAATATGTAATAGTAATCACAAATCACAACGAGGTAAAACGATGTGTATATATACTATATAGCCACAAATCGTATTGTGTAGGCGCGACAATATTTTATTAATTTCCGATAAATATTTAATATCTATATCTAGCCCATATATTTTTGATTTTTTTTTTTTTACCTTATCGACGTTTCTGTGGTAAACGGTAGACACCCGTAACCGTGTCAATTGCTCCTGGCTGATATCGTCGAGTTGCTTCCAAGACTGCCATAGGCTATTGGCGAGTGTAGAATTTCTCGTTTCGGTCAATTTACATGATTGTCGCAGGGACAGAGCAGCATTAAGCAACTGGCAGCCGTAATCGTATGTACCCTAAAGGAATATAACCGATAAATATCATTCAGGCGAGATTCGAACGGTAATTTTTTGTTGATGATGCTTTACTTTAGCGGTTTCTTGAAACGCTTGGTGCTCTTCTTTTTGAGCTTGAATTTCTTCCGCGTTAGATCCTACGTGATAGTGGGATTTGAGCAGAACGTGATACAAGTCTTCTAACCATTGGATTGCCTACAAATTATCGAATCGAACAATGTAGTAATAGTATGTTTATAATTTTTACTAAATACAAATTATCAATTTTCATTAACTAGGTAATACAAAGATAACAAAAAAAAAACTATAAGCTGTGTTTATCCAAATATTCCGTTTAATGCTGCATACAAAGTACTCGCTTTATAATTAAAAACAGTTATACTACACGTTTTTTACTTCCCATAAAAATTGATATACTATACTAATATTATTGCTAGGTGTACCTAATATGTATAACTTAACACACCATAATACTGTTCTAGGCTAGGTACCATAGAACTTACTTGTGAAGCGTCTGTCTCGTAGTTTAGTACATACGAAACCTGTTGCAACGTCAATCGCTGTAGTTCCACGCTATCACAAAACAATTGACATCTAGCCTTAGTCATTTCTAATATTTCAGACACGTTTACAATGTCCGCTTCGTAATCGACGTTTAACACTACTCCCATGGCGTTTTTAACTGGCATCGATAGCATGTCAGATAATTTTTCACCTTCTTTTACTAAATCTCTTTCGATTTGTTCTAAACAATACATAATAATATACAAGTAAAATTCAATTCAAAAACAATAATTCCATGTCAAAACTTTGTAACATTTATTTACCAATATTCTCTTGCTGTTGTTTCAACTGCAATAGAGTATTGTCAGCTGACTCTAAGGCTTCAATGTCAGTACCCATTACCAAAGTTTCGTAAACGTCACTAGTAGTTTGAAAATACTAAACAAGTTTGCATAAAAATATTTATTACGACGGAAAAAATTTAAAAAATTAAAACATTGTACATAATAATACATATTATACACTATACCTCTGCGACCAATCGGAAAAATCGAGCTGACGTTATTAGTAAATTTCTCCTTCTTTCTAACCGTGTAGCAAAACTTCGGCACACGAAATCCATGAAATCCCGTTGAGCCAATAGGTCTTTGTAGCATTGCGAGTTGGAGTTAGGGAGGTTATTAATTTTGTGCAGTAGTTCAGCATAATGTCCATAGGTATCCTGTTAACAAACATTATATAACATTCATTACTATCGCTATAATTACTACGAAATATGACCAATACTCCCATGAAATAAAATATAAAGTATAATAATATAATATATTACCCGGCACTGAAGTTCGAACGCTTCATGATTTCTTTTGTACTCCTCCGCCGATACAATATCGTAGCCTACTTGTTGTTTGCCGTTCAACATCTCTTCACCCGGCCCGAGAATCCAATTGACGACGTGTTTTATGCCTTGTTCCAAATATCGCATTTCCTATAATATAACGAAGGTATAGGTACACAAAATATCAAAGAGGCGTCCGGTTAACAGTCAGCGGACACACAAACACATCCAGTTAAAAAAAAACTATTAAAAAAAAAACAATCACTCAAACAAAATATACCTTAATACTGTCGACTTTTTTCTGTACTCCGTTCCAACAGTCGACGACTACCATCATTTTATCGTGGACGATTCTCATATACCGGTCGAGCGATTCTTTGGTGTCCAAAACGTCCTGCGGAAACGGTTGCCCCTGATCCGCGTACATTTTGTCTATCCGCTGGCACACCGTCTGACCGGATTGAGATACCTTTTTCACATGATCGATGACGATGTTAAACTTTTCACCTGACACGGTCAGCACGATGTCGGCAGTGCTGTGCTTGAGCAAATCCTGATTATTGGTCAAGTGCTGTCTGAGTTTCTCCATATCAGACACGGCCATCTCCGAGCTTTTGATGAACTCTTCGACTCTCTTTATAAGACAACAGAAAACGCGGTTGAATACGGTAGGATATATATACAAAAAAAAAAAAAATAATAAGAATAATAAAACCCACTTGATGGAATCACGGGGAGGTTTTTAGAAAGTCATGTCTTAGAACATCGAGTTTTAGAAATGTCACTTATAGTAATCAACTATAATAGTTTAGTTAGGATATTATTATAATGTATATTTGTATATAACGAAATTCTTAGAAAAATATTCTGCTTAGGAATATGTAACTTAAAATGTATCCTAAAATTAAAAAAAAAAAATTACAACAAAATCTGAAAAACATTAAAAATTATAACAATAAAAATTGCTTACAATATATTTTTTTTTATCAAAAATGTTGTTTTGTAGTGACCAAATTATAACTTTTGTATTCCAAGACACGTTTTTACTAAATTTTATTTTTCTAAAACTGAACTTTCTAAAACATGTACTCAAAACCCAAACTGTGTTTTTAATAGAAAACCTCCTTTACGCATTTTCTATAGTATATATACTTACCACACGATTGTGTATCCATTGCTCGTGGTTATAAGTCCAAGATCCTCCCAGATCGGTGGGTAACTGATCTTGCGACACGTACTTGTGGATTCTAGACAATGGCACAAAAATTGGCTACGGAAAAAATTGCGTTTTTAGTAATATTAATAACCATAGAAGTACTTCTTAGAGTCCTACGCCCCTACATTAATTATTTTACACACACACCTCTCCTTCAGTCCTAGACTTCGTACAGTTGTCTACACGTTGCTTGTCCCAAAACACGTCCAACCTCACAATTAACATAGCTCCGATATTCACGTCCAATATTTCAAACACTTTATGCATGACGCTCTTGGTTGTCTTCCATGTACTTCGTTGAGCATCGAGCACAACGCACAACCCCGTCTGTCTCGTTTCTGGACTGTAATTAAATTATACTTATGTAAAAACAATAATAATTGGATTATGAGTATCAATCGTGCCGGATTTTTAAAAATTAATCTGGTGATATCAATATCATGCCAACATTTTGATTTTAGAAACATTTAGAATTATTTTTTCGTTAGTTTATTTTATCAGCAAAATGTAATTTATATCTTTGATTTCTACATAATAGTTTATTGTAATGCTCTCATAATAATTGGTCTATTTTTGTATATACCTATATGTATTTATTTTTTATTACTTTATTAGAAATTTAAAATGTTGGAGTTGTTTTCAACTTGGACACGTAAGTTTTACTATTGAACTCCAGCGTAATTATAATGCGTTATAAGTCATATTACCAAGTACCAAGTCTTATTATGTTTAAACAAATAAACTATAGGTACATCGGAATAATAAAAAATAAAATTTTTTTCAGCTATTATGATAATATGATTATATTTATTAGTTATTCCGCTCTAAAGAAATACAAATTAAAACCTCTGTTTGAGATAGCTAATTATTTTAATACAAAACTTTAAAAAGGTAGTATTCTTAAATTAAATCTATTTGTGGGTGCGTATATATAGGTGCGTCGTTGATTTGAGAATTATAATAGCATTATGAAAGGTTATTTTATACATAATAATTAAAATCAAAGAAAAAAAAACTATTATATTACCATGCATTTAAATTGTAAAAATTGAATACAATAAGAACTAAGAAGTGTTTGTTGTTTTCTCGCCAGGTGGGCTACCGTCATTTTTGTTGTAGGTCAACAGACTCTTTAAATGACCTATAGATTTATTTATTACTTTTTTAAATTCAGCAAGACAGGTTCTGAGCACATTTTAACCATTAAATTATTCAGAGTATAATATTAAAGATTGATGGTGGAATATCAAGTGAAAATATCGATGATCCAGATAGGTACCTACTGTTATGTTAGTCGTTACAGTTGTTGTTGTTTTTATATTTTTTTATTGATTTATTCCGGCAACTTAAAAACAAGGTGAAAAAATTTAACAAAATGTACGTATTGATATCATTTCATGTGCAATGTTCATAATATTATGCACCTAGGACACATTTTGTGTTGAACGTTAATTGTTAGCATTTAAAATGTTTATATGTAAGATTGGTATAATTTATAATATTGTTCACCAATATCAATGTACAATTTTAAACAAATTGCATACCTACATATACATAATTTTTATTCTTAATATTTTGTTGTTGTGTTCTGCTTACTAAAACAGAAATAACACTTGTCAAAACTTCTCTTCTTTTAAGGTAAAAAGTATAATGATTTGTCAAGGAACATAAATACATAACATAAGTCATAATTCATAAGTACAGGGAAAAATGCTGCTTTCTCTCCAAGGTTTAAATATGATTCAGCAACCTACGCGAAAAATGATTTAACTCAATTTAAACTATATCTCTGTGGAGAGTTGTGTTCGTTATTTATTAGCCATGGCCGATGGCCCATAATATACTATTAAATTTAACAACACGTTTTAGTGTCTTAGGCATAGAGTATAGGTATAGATCTCAATCTCATGTTATATCAGCTGCTCTTCTCAGTAGGTACCTATTCTTATATTTTTATTTTTAATAGTCGTAAATTATTTAGAACACTTATTTTTTAGTTTTTCTAAAAACTTTGTTTCTTATGGTTTTGCCTATAACTTGAACAAAAGTATTATTCCCCTATAATCATATTCTAAATTAACTGTAATCTACCATAATATTAGCGCTCTTTAGTTTAATTCTGCCTTAGTATACCTAGCAATACTGTTACGTGTATCATTATAAGCAGTTCTATTATAAATTAAATAATTGAATTGTTAAACGTTCTAAAACGTTTGAACAATTGAAAGGACTGTCAAGCCTTATAATTATTATATTATATGGCATTATATAACCTATTATGATAAAACCATTTAAAATGAGTGCATAATATTATAATAATTTATTGTACTGCAACAAACGTACCACTTGGTAACCCATTAATTTTTAATCGATTATTGATTTATGTTCAAGCTCAGTTTAATTGTATATATTATATTATATTATATTATATTGTATTAGGTATAGTATCTGTTTATTATATTCTAACTATTATATATTTCTTTTAAAATAATTTTCATATACCTACTCGTATTTTCTTGAATGAGTAAGTATGTTGATTTTAAATTTGGATCAAAATACTAAATGAGTGTTTGAATCAAATTCATAAGCCCGAATATTATTTTTATTTACGGCTATTTTATATAGTTTTGGTGAAGGTACCTATACTTTACAATGACTACACAATACTATTGAGTATAGTAATATATATAATAATATTATCTAAACTCGATGATAGTGATACGTATGTTAATTCAGTGTGGAGTAGAAGTATAAACACAATAACACATTATATTCAAAAACCGTGAGTACGTATTATGATCATTGGTACCTAACTCGTCATTTTTTAAATTATATTTTTGTATTCATAAAACATTAGCGTTTATACGATAAATCGTAACACGGACAGTGATCATTACAATGAGCAGATTGCATAGGTAATAATAATATATTATACACCATACACGTTACGGAAGTATGTGACCTTTACCCGCAGTGTGGTGGATATTGTTCAAGTGTAACTGTCACCATAAAACTGAGCAACTTTCTCCCAACAATGAGGTTGTCGTTTGTAAGTAAATTAAATTATTCAAAAATTAGCATTTGTATGGTACAAACACTAGAAATACGCATTCGGTAAATATTTTGTATATTTTTAACTTAGTTTGTATGAAATAAATAAAATATGCACGTACCTAATTCAATACGGGCAATCTTCAAAAATATAGATAAAACAGTAGGTACTGTCAATTAGGCATTAGCCATTGTATACCTTTGTCTATACTCTATACTATGTCATTAAGTTTTCGTTTACATAATCATAGTTATCAATAAGTAATTAAATAATTAAAATGTTTATAAATTATAATACCAAGGCAAGTGATTTAATAAAAATTAATCTGATTGATTTGTTTTTAATTTGGGGGTAAATATTTTTGCAATATAGTAAAAATGTATAGTTTTACGCCTACCTGTAAACCTATCCAACCTAGTAAAAAAGTAAATACACTATTGATCGTAAATCTCAGTTACACAATATATAGATATACGAGTAATATGATGCTTTAATAGTCAAATGAGATCATTTTAGATTCTGAGTGGAACGATGACTGTATTGATTTTACAATGATGTGTGTTTTTTTATTTTAATATTTTATTTTTTTAAATTTTTGTGTCTGTCATTACGGTTTAGGGCAGTAAAACTGCTTCGATTTTCTTCAACAGTATCTTGTTCGATGGGAAAGTGAATCTAGTTGGTGCATTCGGGAGGTCAAATTTTAAAATTCCCAATAGTTTTCACAAGCGCCGGGAAAAACAACATAAAAATTAAGGAAAAACCGGAATTTTTACGCAAAATCGGTTTTCCACAAAATCTATTTTGGTTTTTGGTGTAACTCTAAAACAAATGAACGTATACACATAAAATGTTGACTGATTGCTTATATTTGCATTTTCTATTCACAATAACATTTTCAAAATGTTATGATTTGTTTTAAACTGACTGTCTAGGAACATTTTCATTTTCCATTTTTTTTTTAGTTTTTTTTTTAAAAATATCAATAAAATTTTATTTGTTGGTTAAAAAAGCTTAAAAATTTAATAGAAGACTCCTAGTATATTGTTTCAAAGGCTGATGAAAAATTTTAAAAATCCTTGGCCACAGTGTTTTTTTTATAAACATTTAAAGTTCAAAAATTGACAAATCTAAGATTTTAAAATGTAATACAAGACAGTTTAGTTTTTTTTCTATAAATATCAATTAAGTTTTATCTGTTTGGCCAAAAAGTGTAAAAATTTAATACAAGACTTCTGATATATTTTTACGACATGAGTTGAAAAATATTAAAAATACATGGGCACAATTTTTTTTTATAAGCATTTAAAAATCGAATTTTGACAAAATGTATCAAATTTAAAATTGAATAATTATTTTGTAGTTAAAAATTTATAAAATGTTCAACTTTTATATCTAAGGATTGAAAATTTAAAACAAAATTCAACGTAAATAGTTAATTCTGTTACCAAAAAATACAGAAGGACAGTTTATTTTTATAGTCATTTTAATTTAAAATTTGGACGAAATTACATAAAAAAAAAACCTAAAATAACTATTTTCAGTTATTTTTTTGTGATTGTATAATATTATTCGTGGGTACTTAAAACTTCTAAAGTACACTATTATATATATATAATGATAGTATCAGGGTTTGTTGTTGATGTATATCAAGTTATAAGTACCTAATGGATATTGTGATATGATTAATTTGGAATTTATTATAGGCACCTATTATAGGTCAATTTTTTTTTAATACCATAGAGAAGTATATAATATGTCTTATACCTAGACTGACATACCTTCTCCGCTCAGAATCGTTTTTCTTATTCAATGATATTAAATCATTAAATTCAAATTTAATATCTACCATTTTACAGTGACCTACTTTTAATCTACTGTACAGCAGAGCACCTTTTTAAATTTGTTCAGTAGTTGAAATTAGTTACTATTTCCCCGAAGCCTTGTGAAAAACTTTACTAGGGTTAATCTGTCAAAAATTGTTGGAAATATTCATAAAAATTGTTTTTAACCGAGCTCCTCTAAGATTTATGAATCTTTATTGGGATACCGCTAAGATGAAATATACATTTTAAATTTATAATATTCGTCTCACTAGTCACTGTCCTTTCGTGAAAGGAAAGTGAACGAGAAGAGTGTCCCTGAAGCCTTCAGGTGCGCAGTAGGTACATCCTGTCTGGCTTATTCGTATTTCGTACCATGTCTACGGAAGGTATATAGTATAGCAAGGTAGAAGGAAACAGATTAACCTTTTTATGGGCTCCGCGTATGATATTCCTCGAAATAGCATGGCTTCTCGACAAAATAAGTCGTAAGAAAAGAAAAATTATTAAAAAATAATAGGGGCCAGTAAATGTTAATCTTTTAAAACATTTTTAATTGAAAGAAATTAACTAAAATGTTTTTCAATCAACTACTGCATGAAATATTATATTACACATTTACTATACACAGGGTAGCCCATTGTGACTTTCCGTTTGTCTGCATAGTGTTGGTTAAATGGGTAAACGGAAAAATATACGATCGGCTATAGTCGCCTTCGACCCTGTGTATGACGTACTCTGGTCAACTCTCGAATGCTCGACATCGCAAGCGAATATAATATAAAGTCTGTATGATGGGTAACAGTATTGTGTCTGAGTACCTGTATAGAGACGAATAGTATCTTAGGGCCGTGTCCAAATGACCGTTGATCCACGGCTGTACGACGACGACGACCAACGGCCGCCCGTCCAGGTCTCTGCCTCCAGGTAAGGTGGCGACTCGTTCTTGAAGAACGGGTATGATGTCGGCTGCCTCCATGCCTCCGCCGCCGAGACTAAAAAAAGAATAGAGAACAAATTGTGTAAAATATAAAAAAGAAATTATTCGATTTGCAGTCCCGGGGAATCCGGAGATGGAAACTGGTTTGTTGCCTCGTTGGATCTATATTCTACGCGAGTACCTACCTACATCGTAGACAATACTGCTACATCGGTAATAGGACCGAAGAAAGGTACGTATTATAATATTAAAGGTATTTAGCTGATAACCCCATAGGGACACGAACAACAATAATTATTATGTTATTATTATTGCGTGCTCGACCTGCTTTACCGGGTAATATTGTTCGACTGGGTGTATAATGTTATTAACGCATCTCCGTCCTACGCATCTTATATCATAATAATATATAAGTATGCACGGAAAAATGATCGTATTTTTTTCCTTTCTATTATACACATCAGGTTGTAACATTAATAACCAACAAATGTTATTAACCAACTGTGTAATAATAATAATCCTTAGTGTTCTAATCGATATTTTTAATATTAATTTTTTTATTATCTATTGAGATTATATAAAAATTAAAAAAAATTAAATATTAATTAGAACAAAATATTTAACTCTAATTATATCTGTCAGTTTTTTCTGATGCACCCTACAGTGTATGTGTAGATTTAGGACTTGAGTTTCAACAAATTATTAAAACCAATGTGAAGTCGATTGGATGTATTTTATACAGTTTTCCATTCAGTGCCATGTTCAATAAACAGGTAAATAATAAATACCAACTCATTTATTTTGTTTAAATGTATTATTTTTTTATTATGTGATAAAAACATTTAATATTTTTTCAAATTAAAATCACCAATTTGTTTCTTTGGATTATGTTTGCATTTTGCCCCAAAAAAATTGGTATGGTATTGGTATTACCACTAACCTAACAATAAATAATGTAGGTATATAATATGAAATATTTCAATAACATGATTAAACACTGTATACCTATAAAAATCATATTTCTATTTATTTGGTTTTGTCGATTTTCAACATTATGATTTATGGTATAGGCAGTGTCTCAGAGATATACATTTACAAACTTAATAATAAGCATATTATTGTGCCAAATGTGTTCGTTGTATTCGTATATATATACGTATTTTTTTAAATGTATTACTTTTATTAAACAATATAGGTACTAACCAATTCTAAATACCGATAAACGAATAACTAAAACAATTCTAATGAATCAAGACATTATCATATTTTAATGTTTTTTGTAAGTACCTAAAGTTTCACTATTTTTATTTTATTTTTTACTTTTTATTCTCAAGGACCATAATATATTTATATCTACATATTGTAATTTAATATGCATTCAATAATATTTAGTCCAGAAAGTTGCAAGTCACTTTGCCAAGAAATAACTACCCTTTCCCTTAAATGTCCTTGAGGTATTTATTTCGAAGTTAACATGGTTATTACTAATTATCTAAGACTTAAACTGTTATTTCATAAAAGCGATATTAACTAGGTATAAATTACCTACTCTGTTACCTATACTCTATAGATACGTTACACAATTTATTTTAAAAATGTTATCATATACAATTATTGAACTATAATATAACTCCATAAAATTATCATAATTTTTAGTGACAAGGATAAATATTTCCGCACTTATCCTAAATTATGTAAACTGTTTCCTAAAAACCATGCTTAATTAATATTGTTATTATATAATTGAGATCCGAGAACGTATTTCAGACAAAACCATTCGAGTAGGTAGGTACTTCCCTTCTTATTACGTCAAAGTATATTTTATACATTTTAATAAAATATTATACCTATACAAGCTACACATAGTGATCAATTTAAAATAAATATATGTTATACCATTTTTTAAACCACATACCGTTGATCCTTTTATAGTTATATTACATTATAATATTATATTGTAACGCCTTTCGATTTCTTCAGTTTCTGAAGTATCTATATAATATAAATATAATTAAGCACCATCCATGATAGCCTCACACCCACAATATTTGGCTTTGTTGACAAATGACAACGTTAAAACCATTTACTTCTTCGTTCTTAATATACGTTTATGATACAACAATCATGAGAACAAAATATACCATATTTTTCTTAGCTATAAAATCTGGTGGTATGTGAACTCAAGTTTTCACTCTCATTGTTTCAAATTGGGTACCAATATATTTATTAGTATAACTCATAGTGTAATTGACTGTGTTGTACCAAATATCAATACTTGTTCCGTCTTAATATCAATTATTACCGATTATAATTTAATGTGATTTATTCCAATGCTATCTAGTAATACACAAAGATTGCATTCCAACTGTATATTGTTTTCAATTTCAAACATTATCAATAGGTATAATAGTTTGATAAAATAAGTTGAGTAATTATTAAAACAGAATACAACAAATCAATCGTATATTTAAAATATTCATAATTTTAAATTTTATTTAAGATAGGCTAGAATGCTGGATAGCCTTAGCTTTTTTGATGTGCTTTATATTTTAATCATTATTTTATTAAGTTTATATGATGTAAATAATTTATGCAACTTTTTATATATTTAACTAGGTATATACCAAAGCATTGACAAATAATGTAAAAACAGTTGACTATTTATTTATATTTTTTATCCTTATAATATTTTGAATTGAGTTATTACTAATTTAATACTAAAATATGTTTAGTTCATTAAAACAAATAAACTCCAATTATTCAAACACTATAAATAATATTAAATTATTTTTTTTACAGCCTACATTTTATTGAAGAATACATAATAAAAAATTGTTATAAAATAGAGTATTGTTAAATATCCAATATTCCAATACATTTATATATGTCATATATCTAACATATTACATAGCCTTTATATTTTAAGGTTACCTAAACATATTATTATTCTATAAAGTATAATAAGTATAAGTTATAATTAGAAATCTATTGTTAAAGACTTAAAATAATACTAAGAGTATAGTTATGATTAAATTCTTCATCACATAACAATAGAATCTTCAAAGGTCTACGAAGACAATAATTACATCAGTCTATTATATCATAATATTTAAAAATATTATTTCTCTAAATTGATAACAAACAATAATAAATATATTTTTAGTCTTTAATTTATGGTTCAAGTAAATGTGACGTACGAAAAACCATTATTGAACAATGTATAAAATATTCTTTTAAATTTAGAAGACATAAAATAATACTTCTATTTTTTTTTCATTTTATATTGTTATCTAGCTTAAGTTAATTATGAGATGTTCCTCCATTCTTCTATGTCCATATAGTGACTTATCTTAATTCCTTGTATGTTGCAGAAACCATTTCCTACTTCTAAAGTTCTAAAATAATTTGTTACATACATGACTGTCTTATACCTAGTCTTTCTGATTTTTCTTCGATTATGGTTAGATTAGGTGGATTTTCTTAAATTAGGTATGGTGCTATCCATTTATTTTATTTCATAAAATTTCTTTTACAATTTCTATATTTTCTCCAGAATATTGTTTTCCATATAGATCTCTCAAATCATTTCTCCTGTAGATCATCTCTTAATTCCATACGTTTAATATACTTCCATGTTCCATATTATTATACAGAGTATATTGTATATTATATAAACTTAATTTAGTGTAATTAAAACTGAATCTTTTTTTATTAGTAGGTATGTAATATATATATAATATATATTATATTATTATACCTGTATTTTGTTTTGAAAATATCCCGAAAAATGTATTATAGAGTTAAGCTAAAAAAATACACTAAAATAACTTTTAATATAAATATATAATATAATATTTAATAATATAATTAACAAAAAAAACCCTATATTGAAGCAGTACCTAAGTAGTATTACATAGTAATGACTAATAAGGTTAGAGTTACAGGTTAATATACTATAAATTGCACTAAATACCTTATATATGCCTACAATTTAAAAAATGCAGATAAAAAGCATATTATATATAATACCTATAATCAACACTGTGTGATAATTATACTTTCTTGTTGATTTCAAGAAATTCATAGGTAATATAGGTAAAAGAATTCTAAATGAAAATAACAACTAATTATAAAATATAAGTAGATATAAATGCCATAGAGATGAATATTATTTTAGCAGCGATATACCTAGCTACTGGCTAGTAATTATTACATTTACAATATTTGCAATGAAAAAGTAACATTTCTTAACCCTTCAATGCATATGTTGCATATATTCAACAACTATTATTTCCATTTTTAAGAGATTTTTATCTTGAAAATATTAATTTTTAAAAAGTAAATCATGCATTTAAGGGCTAATTTATTTTATTGAATAGGTATTATATTGTATGTTATTACTGTAACTTAACTTAACATAATTTTTGTATTGTACTCCTTAATAATGTAGGTACCTACAGAGTACAGATTGTATTACCAAAAATATATTTTTATTATAGTTTAAAAAAATAATGGTAATAATATATTATGTCAGCTTATTTGAACATTTTAAATTACAATAGATATAATTCATACCTAATAAATTGTTCATCAAAATACGTATGATATTTAAAAAAAAAACATTAGTAAGCCGTAATTTCAAATGTATAAATAATAATGCATGTTATTCATAATATATAATATAGAGTAAAGGGGTCGTGCGTTATCATCATATTAATATACCTAATATTTTTACAACATCTAGATTTTTTTAATACAGGTACGATTAATACACGAGCCATTAAATAGGAGAAAACTCGTTAACCTATATTTACTATGATCAAAACCGAAATAACGTCAAATTTATTTTACATTTTAGAGACCGTATTTAAAAATATATCATATTACTCGGCGAAATCTCTCTCGGCAGCAAAAGTGTATACTATAATAATATATTAACGTTCTCGAGGAAAGCAAAATTTACTATCGAAGTCACATTTCACGTTGACTATTTTTATAATATTATACCACTACGAGTTCGTAGTATTTGCTGCGTTGTAATAATCTACTAGAAAAAAAAACAATGTTTAACCCATAAAAGAGCCAAAGTAATCAGTTTTTACAACCGTCAATAAAAAACATTTTTTTAAACACGTACTAGTGAGTATAGTTGGGACACGGGTCGGCGGAGTTCACGTTTTGTTTAAGACCAATAACAGTCGGTTTTTCTTATTAGTAGATTCCTACAATAGTATTATAAAATATTATTACGCTTTTATTCTAGACCACAAGACTTAAAGTTTATATTTCCATATTTGTACGTATGTGTATGTATATTATGTATAGGAACCTATTAATTAAAAGTTAAAAATGTTTCCGATGAAAATTTCGCAAAAGAAAAAGGGTTGAATAAAATAGTAATACGTTTATATAATAGTACAACACTACGACTATATGAAAACTATAAAGACACGTGGGTTTTGTTGTGTGCTATTCATGTCCGCACCTGGAACAATGATGGCATTATATTATTATAAGCGGCAGCGTAATAGTTTCTCAAATCGTGTTCCTTGGAGACATGACGAGAACCCGAACAAATAATAACAATAAAATAATTGCAGGAAATAATTTACCGTGCAAGTAGTTAATTTGAACACGTGTCCCCCCGTCCAGTTTGTCCGTTTTTTAACCGTCAAAAAGCATTCACAGCGAATATATTATTATGTATTTAGTCTCAACTGTTCTTTTACATAAAATATTATACGAACAATAACCAACGGACCTTGACACCTGCTGTTTGTTTTAATTTTAAAGTCAATTAGAGATAACTAATCGTTTTTTTTTTTATTTGAAAATTGAAATAATATTCTAGAAACATAGGTATTATAATAGAAAATAAATAGTTTAATTTTGAATTTAAAGTTTGTAAATTACAAGTTGAAATTAACAAGCATAAATATAATAGTCTACTTCTATGCACACATATTGTAGGTATACCAATACCATAATATACAGTATACATGTATATTGTATATAATACATATATTTCGATTAAAAAATAATTTATTTATTAGTATTAGAATTATGATGCTTTGGTACAATCCTTTACATTTTGCATGATTAATACTGTTGTGCACGTAAATACATATATTTATTGTATGAACACCATGAATATAATAATATCCTGATCTGTTTTTTCTTCGAAAAGGTTTCGTTTTTTTTATGGATAACCGGTCGGGTTAATAAAATAATAGTATATACTAGGACGATAAAAGGCATTTATAGTAAGTGTAATAACAGGTACGACTGTTATGTATGCATGTATATGTATGTATGTATGTATGACGTATAATGAGTATGACGGTCGGGGTCAGCTATATAAAAATCAGACGTGTAATGTAAACAAAATAAATTATATAGTTTTAAATGTTCCTTAGAAGAATTTCCATTATTCTAAATTTCCAAAGCAATGAGTGCACTATTATAGTATAGGTATAATACCTACATATCATTTGATTCGCATTTTACAAACATTATAAAAAAACATAAAATATTTCCAATATATTTTATATTTGCAAGTAGTGTTTCAAGTTTAACTATTATAGAAGCAAATAGACTTATAAACAATTTTGATTAAAATGTAAATTGTTACAAAATATTTTTTTTGAAACGTATACAGTGTAGTACAGTCCATAATAATATACTATATAGTATATAACGTCAATACGACAATACCTACCCTACAGTATCTATATAAAATGCTTTATTGATTCATCATATTATCTCAAGATTATTTAGTTTAAATTTTACTATAGAAAATAATTTAGTATACCTACACTTAATCTAATTAAGTTTATCGTGTTCAAAAATGTATGTTGTACCTAATTTAAAATATCAATAAAGCAACTTTAATTTTAAATAATTAATACCCTTTTTTTATAAAATTCAAAAACCCACTTGCTTTCCAATAGGTTCCTACGACGAAACTTACGCAAATTCCAAAAAATCTTATCAGTTTTATGGAATTCAACATAATGTTATCTTAAGAATCTAGTATTATAACAACGAGGATTCGAATGCCGGCACATGCAATTTTAGATAACGCGTAGGTTTAAGCACGGAAACTGTAAAAAATTCAAGGTAAATAAATAATATAATTTAAACTTTTTATGATGCACCTACCAGATCCTTGGGTCGTTCAAGTCCAAACGGGTTCGGCGGCAATGTAGCGTTGGCCCGGGTGATAAAGTATCCTCGTGATCTGCTTGCCGCCGAGCAGATCCACAGGGTTCACATGATTGTCACCGGCTCGTTTGTCCGAGAAAACCGAGTCGTATAATTTAAAACGGAATAAAGGAACAACAAAAAAAAAAAAACCGTAAAAAACAACAACGGTACGTCCGGCACCCGACACACACAGTATACGATGCGACGACGACAAACTTTCGAACACCAAACTCGACGTAGCACTGCTCAGAGTCTCAGACGCTCAGTGCACGTCGGTGCGCCGAAGGGAAAACAAAAACAGAGAGACGGATTGAAAACCAGTTTGCCGCCGCCGCGCCGCCTCCGGCGGTGGTAGTACCGGCCAGGATAGCCAAACAGCTGATGTTGTATAATATTAAATTATTTTTATATATTGTATGCATATATATATATATATATAGGTATATAGGTGTATAATATCTTATACCACCTATATTATCTACTTATACGCGTATTATACATTTATACCTGCTCGCACACAGACAAACACGCACGCATACACGAGACGAGGACCCACGCCCCGTTTACACGGTGTTGACATACTTCGCCCTTGTTCCTCAGCACCGGCCCGATTACACAGAGAGAGAGAGAGAGTGAGAGAGAGGAAGATAGTGTGGTTGGAGAGGGTTTGGGGAAAGAGAATGAGAGAAGCGATATAGAATAACGAGTACTCACACACGTTAGAAATGCGTTAGAGTATAATAATAACAATAAATATGGAATACCTATCTACCTATAGTTGTATATATATACGAACCGGTCAAATTCGTATTGTACACGAAAAAACTACCCCGGTGACGACCATCAATGCAGTAGATGCCTCATAGTAAGAATTGGTGTATAATAGCCTTGCCATGGTACCTAAATTATTGTCCGAATATTTTCGGTCACCGTAGTCTTTTACGTATGATTGTATGTGAATCACGGAGACATACTATTGTCATTTAATATTATATTATAATAATAATTTCGATCGTAATATATAATACATACATATAGTCGGGTACATAGTCGGCGTGTCTTAACATACAAATAGTTTTCTAAAAATAAAAATCAATATATTATCAAGCAGCATTCAAAATACCTAAATTATTTGAAAAAAAAAAACCAATATTATGTTAAGCGAACGGAGAATAAAATCGTGATCGATCCAACACATTTTTCATGCTACGGGTGTCAAGAAATAGTATGGTTATAACTTGTAATTTATACCTATTTAATGTCTCAAATTTGTTTTAAATTTTAATTTCTCATAATGTAATATAGCGCAAAATCAAAATATACTTCTTTTATAAGACAGAAATTTGTACACAAACAATGCTAGAAACAGCTTGTAACAAACTAATTTGTTAGAAAACATTCTCAGCTAAAACTCTCCTGAAAGGTAAAAAGAATTTTATAAATATTTGCAAAAAAAATTAATAAATAACTCAATAACTAAGTATACGTTTCATATAGGTACTGTACAAATAATATAATTTATTATACGGTTATTGATATTATAATGAAAACCGATAACCATGTACCTAGTACCAACTATTGTGTTTGTATGGCTTCGTTTATTTAGAAATTGATACCAACTTCTTATATGATTTTGAAACGAATATAATATTATGAATGACATTTATTTTATAGTGTAACGAACATTTAGTGGTTAAACCTGGGGTAGTTACTCTGATGTTTTGTACGTGTCGAGTGTACTTCGTTATTGAGTGCCCCACAGTAATGGATGTGTTAAAACTTAAATTTGAATTAAACGTTATATATATATTATACATCATAAAATTGTGTACGGACAAGTATTGAAGAAGCGAAGACGACCTATCAGCCTATATATCTAAAGATATTTTATATTAGTAATATTAGTAGTACGAATAATATTTTTGAATTACAATAAAATCAACATTCACTGAAATAAACTTAAGAAATTCGAACATTTAAAATTCTTATAACAATAGCTAAAATTATTCTAAATATTTAGAGGACATCATTGTGTACCTATATAAAATGATAATTTAAGTAATATTGAAATATGCCAAACTCCTACAATTCATATTTTTGGAATAATAACAAGATAAGAAAAATTTTGTAGGATAAATCGTTATTACCCATTTTAATATCTGTCTTCAATATATTAACTTCAATCACTCATGAATCAATGTAGGTACCTACACACGACAACGCACTAAACTTTTTCTTTAAATTCCATTGAATTGAATTTCCATTGAACAACATTCAACTTAATTTTTAAGCTTTTTAACCAAACATAAACATTATAGAAATAATAGAAAAATTTAAAAATTCGAAATGTCTATTAAAATCACAAAATCAAAGAAAATACTTTGAAAAAGATATTATATCTATAAAATTTAATCATACGAATTTGTTGAACATTTCAAGTATCTATAGTTTATGTTTTTGAATTACAACAAAATAACAAAATCGATTTTGTCAAAAATTGATGTTGCATAAATATTTTCGTTTTTCAGAATTATTAAGAAAAGTATGTGGATTTTTTTTCTTTTGACTTCAAGTATAGATTTGGTATCAGAACTCAGAAGTCACCCAGTAAGTTTAAAATTGAAGCAGTTTTACTGTTTCAAAAAAATAATAATTTATAGAAAAATAATATATATATTTTAACATCATTGTAAAACACAATCGCTCAGTAATTGGAATATAAAATCTTGTCAACATTTTATTTTTAAATAACTAATCAAAACATTTTCGTGTTGTTTGAGAAAATTATAGTATAGGTTCAACCACTACGGCCACAAACAAAAACTAATCTTTCAATTAATTTGTTTACCATAATATTGATAATACTATTGATTATAAATACTGTTATTTATAATTAATGATAATACATAAAATAACCTTAAATCATTATTAATTAATTATTATGATTATTTCATTTTTAATATTTTACTTAGCCACTTGGCACTTATAGGTATTGGTATGAAAAACTAAAGTTGTAGGTATTCATATTCCTATAGTCTCCTGAGTAGACTCTATACACTCTTCACTCTACTGGTATCTACATTTAATACTATTATTGTTGAAGATTTCTCACTCGTAGAATCACATAAATAACAATTCATTGATTTCCTATGTTATTATAATGTATTGCGAGATTATGTGGTAAGTATTCGTATTTGGAGGATTTACATTAATAAAATGACTATTGAATGAAAAAATATTTACCATACGAATTATAATATAAAATATAAATTGTCTATACAAAATAATACCATACATGAATAGTTTTGCAATATCCAAAGGTATTTAAACAAAATAAGAACTTGAAATTTTAATGGAAAAGGTATATGACCTGAAGTCTGTGCTCATATTGTAAACCGGCCAAACCTACGAAGAATAATATTATTCATCATTTACAAAACTACTTTTTCCGGAACTCGTTTTTACGTCTGATAAGATTTATTGATTACCTATCTAAATAAAATTCAACGGATTCGTTTTTTCAATGATTAGGTAGTATAATTAAGTTTAATATACCTATTACATATTTGTTTTTTTTTTTTTAATGCAAACTACCTATGCATTAAAAATGTCATTCCAATATAATTTGTTCATTGCATATTATTATTCTTTACTCATATAAAATTATCAAAAATGTATCTAGGTATTTGGTATTAGATGCCTACCTAATTACAAATAATAATCATACCTATATAATATATTCCATTGAAAACATATATATTTTTAAAACTTAGTAAGCATAATGATATATAATAAATTATAAATATTATTTACATAGTTTAAACCAAAAAGTATTATGCAGGTACAGCGGTTACACTACAGACTACACGGTAATAATTATCACAGACTTTTCAATTTTCAATAATTCAAATCCGTCACGATGTTTGTTGAGACAATCAGACAGATAATATGGCCATAGATATGCTTTCCCATACATAAGAAATTAGTTTAGTTTAATAATCATAATAAATTCCTATACTGCAGTACCTAGATACCTACTTAATAGTAAAATATTAAGTACTTACTAATTCTTTTTAGTTTTAATTTGTGAAGTGTTACATTTGTAGTTTACCTGCACCGTCGTTTTAAAACCATTTTAACTCGATAAGTATAGCAGTTCTACAGCAAGACGTAAGTATACCTATATATAGTGGTTAAGTACACTCCAAATCGACTAAACCAAAGTTGCCTATAATATATACAGACTAGAAATATGAAAATAATACAAATTTGGAGAAATAAAAGGACGGACACGTGATGGATTGTATTCAACAGAAATAGAAGTGTTATAAAAAAAATATATTATGAAAAAATAACCGACTCGTTGACGTATTAGAATGACGCTAAATGTTCGAGAAAGATTTCAAAAACTTCGCTACGCAGATGGAAGCTGCGGGTAGGTAGGTAATATAAGTCATGGCTGATATTTAATACCATAGATTTCTATAATAAATCCGACATAAAGGCAAAGAAAGCAGGTATAGGTACTCGTCGTGTTCTGAAAGCACGGTCGTTTGACACGACGATGATCTCAAACACGTGTTGCTGCGCGTGACCATAAACAAACGCGCCGGTTCATAATGTTATTATAATAATATAATATATTGGCTAAAGAACATTATAAAAATGGTCACATCGGCAGAGATTTTGCATCCGAATTACACGCGCGCGCGTTTATATCTACTCGTTTAAACACGACGAGTCCTTGACCGCGAGAAGAATGTATAATCGCGCCGCACAAATGGGGGTATAGGTATACATAATATTATATTGTAAGAGATTATGTCGTCGGATCAAAATAAATAATACGTACGAACAACGGGAGCTCGGAGAAAACTGGCCTGCGATACAATAATAATCGTATTATAATTTTGATAGACGCGTAGCACCTATATATATATATATACTATACCTATATTTACCTACGTATAATATAAATTGTAATATCGGCACATTGTGTACGGGAGTCGGACGTCAATATAACGTGCGCGTGCATGGCGCTGCTGAGAACGCGAAATGTGCGCAGAACATCCTCCTCATTAGTTATTATAATATTTCTCTTATATTCTTTCTCCGTCGTCATGCGAATAGATTATGATGACGTATTATGTACCTGCGATGCGTTCACCGCGGTGATGATTATTATTGACAATAATAATCGCCTCCGATGATTGAGGGAAAAATGACCGGCAGTCGAACGCGCGTCCGACTGCACTCGGCCGTGCCCGTGAAGTGCAAGTATATATAGAGGTACCTAACCTATGCGAGGAAGATGACGTATTGTAGTAGAGTCTTCCGTCCGACAACCGGTTCGCGAGAAGAGCAACTGCGGAGTCGTGTCGTAGAAGAGCCGTTTATAAAATAATTTAACAATATTATCCTTTGGATAGCGAAACCAGTTTTTTTTTTTTTTTTAATATTATATTCTCACGGCGACGCTTTTGACGGCACGGGTTCGCAAAATTTTAACGAGCAATTAATTTCCGACTACAATTTTAACGCTGCGACGCTGCGACGCTTCTCGACGTCGTTATAGTGGTGTAATGTGCGATTAGCAATGATTCCAATGAGACGTACAACCATAATAATATTATTATAGACGACAATTATTATGAAATCAACCGAATTATATCGCAAAGGACAGTAAGACTAAAACTCCCATTTTCATAAGACAACAATTTAGATCCCGCGGAGAGGATTGATGAATGTATTGAATTCAATGACGTGCATGTTCTTGTTCTTGTGTTATATTTTTTGATTTTTTTTTTTTTTTTGTAATTTTTTCTGTAAATATCAATAAAAACCCGTTCGCTCATCGGTCAAAACTAACAAATTATTTCGTAGTTTTTTTTAAATTTATTAACTGTTCAATTTTTACAGCTTGAAAATATTGCAATACAAGATTCCTCGTATAAGTAGTTTATTGAACCAAAAAATCTAAAAATAATTAATTTTTGTTATAGACATTTTAGGTTCAAATTTTGAATATTAGATAGGTATTAGGTATTACTTAAACAAAGACTAACGATTTTAGTTATTTTGTTGTAAATCAAAAATATTATTTATGGGAGTTTGAATTTTGAATCTTAGGGCCATTCTTACAATATCAGGTTAAAGTTAACCGACACTTTTCCGGACATTGTAAGTACGGCCTTTATAGTTTATAGGTAGATTATTATATATTTTTATTTTTTATATACATACACTACAATGTCATTTTAAAAACATTTAGATTAATTGTATGCTATTGCTTATTTATACAATGGACCTATTCACACCGATCTGGCGATTTATGGTATACTAACTCAAAAATTAATATCACTTATATATATATGTATAATATGAATATATCCTACTATAATAATTATTAATAGTCACATCTTAATAATATAATAAATTAAATGTTTTCGGCAAAAATAAATTCAACTTATTATTTACTGTGTTATTAATAGTAAAATAATTTACTATAGTAGTAATATAAATAAGTAATATCATAAACTATACGTAGTATAAATATTAAATACTAGTATTTATAATCAATGGTAGTAGTATAGATCTAGTATAGAGTCTTAGCAGATTCGTTTTTATAAGCAATGATTTATCATTGAATTCAAATTTAACCCATACTTTACAGTGACTTAATCAATGACGAGGTACACTCCACACCTATAGCCCCTTTACAGCAGAGCTATACAGTTACCTACTTTTCCCCTTTTTTGTTTCGTTACCTCACCACAATAAACACATGTTATATTACAGAAACTTATAAGCCACTGCAGTTGTGTAAAATATGTAAAATACACCGGCAAGTAGCTAGGTAACTACCAACAATACATTTTTACATGCGAAAAAATTATTGACATTTATTAGGGATAAATTAATATTTAATATGTTACATAGTAGGTAACATAAGACTCCATTGTATGTACCAACTTGCGATTTTAATATTTAAATAAAACAATGGAGACCCGAAGAAAAAATTAAAACGGATGTATCAAGAAACACAATAACAATAATATTATATGTCACGATTGTCTCTGAGATTTTGAGTGTAGGATTTAGTAGTAGGTATACTTATATTATGTGACTTTTACGACCATTGTTTAAATTATGTTTTGAAATTTGTGATATTCTTCGTATTAGTAACACATCTTCGTTCTTCCTGTATAATAATGGGGCAAAGAATAGAATTTATATAATTATACTGTAGTAAATAGTAACTACAAACTAGTCAGTAAGATTGTATAAGAAATTCAACTTAAGTCCAATATCTCACGGGATGCCACCAATGGGTGACTTCCCCCTCCCGCTAATCAACCCACATCCCATTTACTCATTGTACTACGTCATGTAATTACAGATTGTAAATACAATTTTTGTTCAATAAAAACATTTAAAGTGTAATATCAATGTTTGTGATTTGTTCATAATACACTTGTTTCATTCGTAACTTCGTAAGCACGAAAGTATTGACACTTATTCCGTTGGGTTGTTTTAGTTATATACTACGACTGACAGTAGCAATATAAATAATTGCATGCGCGTCTTAAGGTTAAAGGATCAAAATAATGTTGAAACACTTGAAAGCGCTGACAAATCATGCAACATAAAAAATACACTTTAGCAAACAAATTGAAAATGTTTGCGTTTAATTCATTTAAATTTGAAATTAAATTTACACATTTACACTAAGGATAAAAAATGCAATGTATCGAAAGCTGTTAAACAATATTTTATATTGACGTATTTGAACGTAAGTTCGAAAAAATGTAAAACAATTATTATTCGATTTTTAGTTTGTACCTACCTACGTAAATAATGCAAAACTTTCGGTTTATTGTGATTTGTCATAGTGTACATAGACCGCGTGGTTGAACGTGTGCGACTGCATCAGACCACCGCAAGAATATAACGTGATAATAAATATTAAATTATATTTCTACAGTTTCCACGTTGCATCGGAATATGCCTCACGTATATTATGCGTTTTGAAAGCAGTGAATACAAAATTAAATGTAAGTAGCCCCACGTTCAACTGGTAAAAATCGTAGATGGCCAAATGAGCAATTATAAAACAAAAATGTTTTCAATATCGCCCGATATATGTGGACATACACTAGCAGAACACTCACACACAACTACACAAGTACACAACAATAACAAAAACAATAAAACAAGGATGATATTAACCTGTATCATCGCCGTCACTGACGAAACAATAGCATCTAGACGAGCGCGTTTCAAGACCTAAAACACGGTTGCGGTATGCGTATATAATAATATTATATACAGAGTGATTCACCATGCATAGGGTTGCTATTCGTCCCGGTTTTAACTGCATGGCCCAGTGTCCCGGTCGGTCATTGAGTTTGTCCGGGTTAATAGAAGCAGAGAGAAAAATAAAATATAGGTGCTTGATAGACTATTTTTTTTTTATCGGTATGGTTCCCGATGATATAATGTTGTACCTACTGGTTGTTCTTATTTCAAATATGAACTAAAATATTAGTTATACAATTATCCATACAGGAAAAGAAATGGGTACATTATTTGTACCTATACTAAGTTAAAAATGATTATTCATATTGTATATTATTATATTATTTTTTGTATCCTCTTTTTTTTCAAAATTCGTTCAAACAAAAAGGATCAATATTAGTAATAAGTAGTAATAAGTAATAATTAATAACAATAGCAGTAAATTATTGTAAACAAATTGTATTGGCTAATTATTAATAAATATTTATATTACAAAAATTAGAAAAAAGCGGGTAAGTGGAGGTCGCTTTGCTGTACAGTAGGTTACAAGTGGGTAAATGTATAATGGATTGTATTAAACTTGAATTCAATGATATAATAACATTGTATAAGAAAAACGATTCTGAGTAGAGACGTTTTATCGGTGTGGATTTTTTATATTGTTATTATTTATAACAATAAGTAAGCCTGTAAGTTGAATTAATATTATAATATTATAATTTTTTATTCATTGTTATGGTGATAAACAAATCTTTAGAAATTAAAATCCCATTTTTAGCGGTTTTTCGTAATTTTTCGGTAGTTTTTCCCGTGGCATAAAATAACTATTGAGAAAATCGAAAAATGACCTTTTTAAAGTACCATCTTGATCCAATTTTCTAAAAGATAAGGTACTATATGTTGAAATTGAAGCACTCCTTCTGGTAGATATTTTGTATGCAGGATATAAAAAAAAATTAAAATTAAATTAAACACCATTGTAAAACCACTAGCTTCCTCGCTCCGCTCAAAATCTAAAAGTATATACTTATTTGTATGTATAAGCAAAAATCAAATGGTTATTCAATATGATGTCCCTGTTGGCTATTGGGTAATTTCAAAATCTGGCAACCCTAATCATGATGCATTCTTAGTATTTCTTATCCCCTTTTTTCTTCAATAATATACAGTTATTCAAAACCAATTTTTAAAATTTTCAAGTATATTATATACTTTACAACTTTGTTTTCAAATTCTTAACTACTAAGAAGTGTTCCGTGGATTTACAAATATCTGTCTTTTCGAATAAGAACCCCCTTTTACTGTAAATATAATTTATGGTGATCATTTTTCTGAAAATGTTGACGTATCAAAATCAAAATTCCAACGACTACCTTTACTTTATTTTACTTTGTGACTCAGTGTACCTACTAATTAAAAAGGATAATAGGTCCATGGTAATGGGTTTGGAAGATAAGGGGGCTATGGTGATTTAAAAGTTTCAGTAGGTAATTAATAAATGATATTGATCTATCAACATTTATGATTTGTGAAAATGGTTCAAGTATAATAAATACCATATCCAATATATTACATATTGAATCTATTTTAAATTTTTGTAAAAACCGATAAACATTTTAATAACTAAGAAACTATACTCCTCTGAATTTTTAATTATAGGTACCAGGTAGGCTCATCTACATAAAAAAAAAATTGTTCGCTAAATAAAAAAGAGGTTCTCATTTGAAAAACTGCAGGAGTTTGTATCACCAACTTGTGACACTCTTCCTTCAGTAGTTAGTAGTAAAATCTCAAGTGTTTGTAAATATTTCTCAATATAGGTATATATACTTAAAAATTCCAACGATCAGAATTTAAATATATTTATTGTTCTGAGGAAAAACGGGGGCGAGCACGCTTGGCGAATCATCCTGCGCAGTATATAATATTATGCGTGCACCCAGATATTATGTATATCATCTTATGATATAGCGGGTATATTACGTTATGTGCAGGGTATTCGCCATTCGCGTATAATGATATGATGCGAGTAATATACTACGTATATAATATATAAGCAGTATAATATAGTGAATTGTATATACATACCTACTACCGCAGAAATCGAACGGATATAATTTGCGTTTGTTTACGCTGCAGGGGAGTGCCCTCCCCCACTACCAGCACACTAGGTGTCACCCTCACCGCTCCCCCCCACCCCTCGCCCCGGAGGCGATCTCGGCGTGCCCGCGAACGTCGTGACGGTCCGTTAGCGCCCCGAGGCGTATATAATATATTGTACGCGGTAATGTAGTGGTATATAGCTAGGTATATAATATTGTATATATATATAGCTGGTGTACTTGAGCGACGGCGGCAGAGAGTTCACATCTGCAGCGAGAGTATTGCCGCTGCTGCATTACAGAGGCGACCGGTTGTTGGGTATATAAATGTATACTCGTGTGTGTGTGTGTGTGTGTGTGTGTGTGTTGGACGGCGAATTCAGCACCCGGTAAGTTCGCGGTGAAATGGCACACAACCTCTTTGGCCATGGACCAGTTTCGTATGCGCGATCGTGTTTGAACATATTATTATTTTGTTTATACGCACCTTCACCGCGAGGTCCGTCGCAAAAGTTTTCATATCCGGAATATTTGTGCCCGTCCGTTCGTTTTTGTGCCCTCGTGGACACGGTTTTTTCCTTTTTTTCTCGAGTTATTAGGTATATCGACGTCTCTGCAAAATATTATATTATAGCGTCGCTCTCGATTCGTAATAATAATAATAATAATAATAATATTATCGACTCGTGTATATAGTATGAATAGTATGATGCGTGTGCCATAATGTCAAAGTGCGTCTTGCTTGTGCAGGACGACGATGGCATAATGGTCGATACTTTTAGCCGAAAACTATATTAGGTGGGTATAATATGCATATACGTGACTAAAATATAATGATATGTTTTATGAGCGTATTGTGTACATATAGGTGCTTAACGCAGTTGACCACAAAACGATTTAAAATTACAAGTTAGTGGCACTGGGTGTAGGTGGTACAATATAATACAATATTACAATATTGTTAGCAAATACGATTTCAACTCGTGCGATCGTGCAGACACGTTTCTTGTTTGTCTTGTATTTCGAGTTCATAAAACTATCGAATTCATTATTGTTCCAAAAGCCTCACAACTAGGTAGGTATTATTGTATTAATGTATTATTGTAATTTGTAACCAGTTATCACTGTTTTTTTTTTAATTTTTATCTTCTATCCGTGAGTTTAAAATATAAAAATACGTACCTACTGCATCTGTATCTGCGTGGTACTGGCATCAATCAAAAATAATAAATATTCAATGAAAAGTTAGTCTTTAATGAAATATGTAGAAATGGGTCATGATAAGGGTTTTTTTACAATTCAAATTTCAAACCACAAAAGATTGTTAGGTAGGTCTCAATTTAAAAAAAAAACTTCACAATTTATTAAAAAACATTTTCAAAATAAATACTTTTGAAAATAAGAATATTAATTTAATTTATTTTTTTTCTTTAACAATTGTTTATTTTGTTTAGGTAAACAGATAAACAAGGATTTAACAAATGTCCAATATCTTCTTAACTAAACATACGATCATGTACACAATAAATAATATAATTGTATTAGTTTAAAAAAAACTGATGTAATTATAACTTTTACTTTTTCTGATTTAAGATTAAGGTAGGTACAATAGGTACCTACATTATTCATTAAATTAATTATGAATTACTTATTGAACATAAAACTGATTACCTACCTACTGATATACTGAATTGAACTGTAATATATTTTTATATATTATACTCCAGAGTTCAGAGTGTAATATAAAATAATGTACCTATATAATAGTGGAAGACACGTAGGTATACGTTAATTTGTACAAAATACCTTTGGTAAGTGTTGAGCAATAATAATTCCTTAATCGAGAAAATCCAAAATAGTCATTATCACTAGATCGGGTAGGTAGAAGCCGTCTACTTATAGTTGAACCATAAAACATCCGAAGATTTCTCTTTTTTCTTCATAATATGAACAAATATGACAAGTCATTGAACTAAGTATAATTATATAGAGTTCAAGTGATTAAAAACTATTAAAGTATTGACTTCGTGGAATTCAAAATACTTATATACGTATTACTAATGTTTACTATATTATTTATTTTATCAGCTTATACTTTAATACTTTATAGGTTTATTGCTGTATTTATTTACTACACTTTATTGTTTATACTGGACGATAGTGATTCTATATATAATATATTATCATATGCCATAATATTAGGTATTTAAGTAGAATTTTTTTTAAATATTATCTGTAAATATTTTTTACGATAAGAGAAAGTTATGTATAATGTTATTATAAAATAAGATAAAATAAATTAAAATACCTAATTGTACTGAGATGGGGGACTAGGTTATGCTATCCATTGATGGAAAGTTCATGACTTGGGATGATAGGAGTTAGACAATCCGTAAGTTACGACCCCATGTTAGGAGGATGAGGATAGAACTTGATGTAATATTATTAGTTGACATTTTTAAATTTTATGAGACTCGAGAGAACAGTGATGAAGCGGGGGTAGAGGGATATAAGAAGATTTAAAAATGGTTTTCAATCCGTCGAGGAATTTAAGGACTGAGATTTCGTTGTTGTTTACATTAGTAGGATTTGTTTTAATCGATTGGTGACTTTTGCATAATATGAACATGGTTTTGTCAGGATATTTCATTGGCCGATTTTTAATAATGGTGTTCACTGTTCAGGGTTGTCGATGGTATGACGGTAGTTGTTGACGTTTTTGTATTTAAATGTTGTTGTGTTTGCGGTTTAGTTGCTTGTAGATTGTATATTGTTTTTTGTTGTCGGGGTATGCTCCTTCGCAGAGTGTGGATTTTGCTGGATATCCTTCGTTTTAGTGGATGGTTGATTTTCCCCTCGAGTTTTAAACACAAGATATGCACAGTAAGATCTGCCATATAGGTTTGGAAATTTTGGCTTTGTGTACCATAATGTACCATTGTTGCATTTTGAAACGTTTTTCTTTGATATTTGGGTGTACATGATAGGTTTAAGGTGTTGTAGGTATGCTATAGACGGCCATTAACTATTAATATAATATTTATGTAGTACATTAGCACAATATTATAATATAGATATAATATAGGCATGTTATAGCATACAAGTCACTTATATTATCAATTATCACGTATTAAAATAATTACGAAGTCAAGTTGGGAAATACTTTTGGAGGGCTTAGCATTCCGCTAAACTCATCCCCCCTCCAGTCCTACCTATTTACGCCTATGGTTTACTATTTTACTAACATATATGAAAGAAATATATTTTTAAATTATTTACTCAACTTGACTGTTTTAGATTGGTATATTTATATTATTTTATATTATTATTATATATAAAATACAAACTAAATTATTAGACTCGGGAGAGTTTACAATCGCCAGCGCTATGTATTACTATAGTCGAGGACGCCTTTTATAAATATAGGTGGAGGTAAATATATTATTTGTGTATTGTTGGTGGCGTTTTGTTGCCCCTGATTCGGAGTTTTTTATGAGCCTTCGTCATCATTATTTAATATTTATAAATTATAATTGACAAAAATGTTGTCTTTTGTAGTGATGATGTTGTGCACAATGATAAGTTTTGATTTCTTTTTGTCTGTGTTTATATAGAATAGTCGGTGATCGCGGCCAGCCGGCGAAAAAGAGGACGAAGATAAGAGACGTCTATCGTTCCAATATTAGGTAGGTACCGTTATATTTTTACAGTGATTACTTTATTATTTACTATTCTAACTGGGTTCATTGGGATTTGGGGTATAAGGTTCTAGTTAGCATTTATATTTGATATAAATAATATGGTAATTTTTCATATTTGGTAGAGTATTTTTTTCTGAAGGTTGTGCCAGTTGATACCTGGGCTTTGGTAGAAAGAACTAAGTAACTCGTCGAGTGGTACCTACACATTGCAGAATTACTTTGTTTGGAATATAGGTACATATGTACAATAGTCAGCTGTGTTTGGCAAGTTCCTTATAAAAAGGAATTCGTTCCGTTCAGTTTCAAAAAGTAAATAGTAAGAACTCAAATAGGAATTATTTTTTACTCCAAACACTATCATAACGTTTACCACAGACCCGGGGATGTCCTACTATATATTAAAGCTATTAATTTAATTGTCCAACAACCGTTTGTACCAAAAATAATAATTACTTTATCCTCTGAAACTAGAGGACTAGTCGACTAGAGCTGCTTCACAAATCACAGCAACATTCATCTTAAGAGTGTGCAATAGTAAAAGTGAAACGTATATACAACGCCGCAGAGACCCACGCGCAGCGCCGCATTTAGACATTTTGCGCCCCGGTGCCAAAAAAAAAATTGTGGCCCCCAAAATACTGACGCCCGGGGCAGTTGCACCCAGCGCCCGACCCCCCTAAATTCTGCCCTACCCAAGCGGCGTACTCGCAGGAGAGGCTCATTATAATTTCACGAACAGTCTAGTTGAGCGGGTCCATACAATATTGCCATTGACCAGTCTTGTAAAAGATACTTTTAAAAAGTATTCAAGTACAGATACAGATACTTATTTTCAAAAGTATTTAAAATACGTATCAGAATATTTGAAAAAAAAATTATTGAAGTACAAATACAAATACTTTTAAAAAGTATTTACAGATACTTTCAAATACTTTTTTACATAATAATGGTAGGTAGTGTCACTATCACAATACTGAGCAAATGGTCTCAAAATTAAGTGGCCCATCACTAAAATTTAGTGAACCATTAAATTAAATAAATTGTCTATGCAACACAGCATTAGTTTTGAGTCTCGAGAGAAATTCAAAACTAGGCTTTAAAATTTTGAGGGGTAAAAAAAAATTTGGATACCTACTTTTAATTTTTTACCATAAAAGTGATGGAAAGATCAAGTTCTGTTCCTGGCCGGCTGATCACAAGGGTGCCCGTGTGTTGTATGTACAACACTGATTATATTAAAGTTATTCTTTTATTAATTTTTTTTTAATTATTAAATTTGATTATTTATACAAGAATGCTAGGATGACACAAGATTTCTACTTAGAATCGTGGCAATGTTTATCATTGAATTCAAATATAACACATCCATTACATACTGCACAACAACTACTGAACCGTAGGGAGGAACCCACTTGTCCACCTTTTTTTGAATTTATATTTAAAAATACAAAATAAGTACAAAAAAAAAAATTTGTCCACTTACCTACCTATATTTAGTTTTATGCTAAAGAGTTAATTCTATGGAAATTTGTCTGTTTCCACACACTCAAAAATATTAAATTTAGTATCCACCAAAAAAAAAAATCATTTTGGCAAATGAAAAATCTATTGTAGACAAGAAACAATTTAATGAAAAAGTTTGTGAAATTAATCAAGAATACCTTTTTCTCATGCCCTACAAAAATAGTATCGATTTAAAAACTACAACAACATAGTTATGAATGTTGTACCTTTTCATTGCCACTGAACTGAATACACTGTATTAAGTTCAGAAACCTTTGTATTAATATTATATCAGAAAGATATTTTCAATTAGTATTTAATTTTGTGTCATTTTTATTTGTATTATTAGTTATTAGGTATCGATCAATATTTTATTTCATGCAGTGGCGTAAGGTAATCTTAGAAGCAATTGCCTCTGAGATTTTTCTTAAAAAGAGGGGTGGGTAGTAGCCGGTGGGTCATCTAATAAATGTAATATGATATAATACTCAATAGGTAGTAAATAACGATCTGAAATATAATTAGTTATATTATATTAATACATTATTATGCATTAAAACTTGGGATATTTGTAACTTGCCTCTGGAAAATTTTTAGTTCGCCACGCCAGTGATTACATCTGTATATCATTGGGTTTGCAGTTGTTGTACATAGTTATTCAAATACAAGTGTACTTGAAATTTATTTAGAGAAGTTTATATAATATATGTGTACTTTCATGTACAGAGTAAAAAATACCCTTGACTAAAATCACAATTTACTATTTAGTATATTTTAAATTGTAATTAGAATTAAAATATATAATATATATATTGACAAATACGTCATGAAATTATACTGTGAATATGTCAGCTCACATATCTAAACTTCACAGATCTTAACAACATTTGAGTAAAGAATATGGGTACCTAAGAATAACATGTATAAGTATAACGGTGACCCTAGTATATACTATACTACTGTAAATACAATTCTATATAAATATTCAATTGAATTATACATATTTTGTACTCTAAATTTTAGAAAACAATTTAACTACAATTTAGTCGCAACAACACTTTTCATTTTTCTTGCTTCTTTTCTTTTTCTCTTCTTTCCATTTTTTATATGTTTCATCATCTAATTCTGCATATGGTATATTCTCCAAAGTATGACGCTCTGGATCTAAATTCAATTCTTAAACATAAAAATACAATGCAATTTATTATGAATAATTATTATTATTGTCTAGACATAAAAGGAGAAAACTGAAATTTAGTTATAAAACAAAAATAACAATTTTATATGAAATAGGAACTCACTAAATTTTGTTTCATTTACTCTTTCTGCTTGAACTACTTGTGTTAAGAGTTCATGTTCAACATCTTGAGCAAAGGTTATGAGCTGTAGAAAAATAAAACAATTTAATTAAATATTAATAGCTGCATAGTAAATATTCAAATGCATCAAATAAATTATAAAATACACATTTTAAATGTAATATTTACAATGCAATTTAAATTAAGTTAAAACTATAAAGCTAGTAAGTTATTATAATATAATATATTAAGTTTAAATTGTATTCATACATTCTGAACTACTACAGGATCCGAGACGGTTTTATTTTTTTTGAATTCTTCATTAATTTGATGTTTAGCAGCTAAAATAATAGAATAAAATAAATTATAATTGTTTTTATTATACTTTATGATTATTTGTGTATAATTTGTTATCTTCATACTATAGGCTATAGAGGATAATCATTGAAACATAAACCATTTGTTATTATATTATATTCATAATGGAATAGTCATTGAAATATCTGTTCTCTGTCAAACATTAATAAACCAAAACTTTAAAACTACAGAATTTATGAAAATTGATTTCATCTATTCTTAGTACAAATTAATTTGTGATTCATAGGTAAAGTGGCTTTCCTGCTTTGAGCAGGAAACAATAACCTATTTAAAAATTTACTAAGAAACATTAGTACACTAGTTATCGTTTTTCAATAATTAAAATATTTAAAAAAACTATAAGTATTAAATAATTATTAATATAAATGGTTCTTACAATTTAAAAAATGAATATAATATACAATTAAATTAAAAATGTCTTAATACATTGCTTAATATGTTGTAATATGCTTTACCTAATTTAAAAAGAAAAAATTATAGATAAAAATAGAAATATAAAAAATGGTGTTGATAAATCTTGTCCCCCCTCCCCAAAAAAAAGGGAGAACAAATTAAAAGTAAAAATATTAAACAATATACAATACAAATTATTATATACATACCACTTAACATTTGGTTATCATTTTTAAAACACAGTAATCTAGCTCTATGCACTAATTTGAATGTGGTAAGTACCTGAAATAAAAATAATGTCACATTTAGTAAAAATATTAGTAATATTAATAATTTAATAATATTTTATAAATAAATTGTATACCCAACACAAAGTATATAAGAAATGTTTAAAATCCATTATTTTAAAGTAAATACTGTCTTATTATACAACTATAACTACTGTCGCTTAAGTGTAACTTACTTTTTTTCGTACTTCGTTTGATGCCATGGTAAATGGATAGGCAGATTAATTATTAATAATTATTTACCAGGACATAAATACTTCAGACAGTTATTATGAGCACTTTGTAAAATGTTGAATGTTATGAGTTTTATAATCATAAGACCCAATTGCAATGGCAATTGTTGAATAATGAATATTATGTATTATAATACATAGTAGTAAGTACTAAGTACTAAGTATATTGCTAGAGTTACTGCTTTTGCACATTGCACAATATTTATTTAATATTTTTACATCTGATAAAAAAATAGTGATAAGTTACCTATCTGATAATAGATCAAATTTATTATCATTTTTTTTTTAAATTTTAGATGATTGTAGTTATCAACTTATCACATTCTTACTTTTTAATTTTTTTAGATAACCATTATTTATTAATCTGTTGTCAATAATTCCATTTACTATCAAAATAAATGTCAAAATATGTCAATGTCGTTTAGAAACACAAACAGTTATTAATATATTAATTTTAATATTATTATTTATTGAAGCTTCAAGTATTTTAGATTAAAACTATATGTCAAAATATTTATTACACATCACACAATTTATATTTGTATTGTATAGTTACATGAAATATACTATTGTACTACACTATTAAAATTATGTATTACTGTGACGCGGAAGACCAAGAATTAATCCATAACAAAAACATCGAGTCATGTATGTTAAATACAAATGTTAAAAATCAGCCTAACAGTAATGACTTGGACACAAGAACTGATATAACAACGACTGAAACCAAAAGAAAACCCTTTAAAATTCCTGACCACATATCTTCTATTGAATGTAAATAATTGTTTATTTTGTATTTGTAATGTAAAATTTAAACTTTATAAAATTTTATAGGTGATGGAAGTGTTAAATATACTTGTACTGTTTGCGAAAAAACTTTTAATTCAAAAAAGAATTGCTTTTATCATTTAACATGCAATGGAGATGGAATAAAAAAACCATTAATATGTTATAAATGTAATAAAACATTTAAAATCCAATCACATTTAGATTATCATATGTTAACACATTCAGGTAAACATATTTATATGTATATTATAATAAAGAATTCTGATTGTATTTAGGTTAGTAATAGAAAACAAAATCTACAATAAGGAATGACGATTATTTTCAATTTTTTTATAATAAACTATTTCATGAAAAAATGCTGATTTTATAAAAAAAAATGTTTTTAATCTTGATGTAAATAGTCAATAATTATTATTAGAGACCGGATTTAAATGCACTTAAAACCTTAGAAATAAGATCTTTCTATGCTCTATAATTTCATCAAAATATTCAAAGAATATGCAAAAATATTCTTTTATGAAAAAATATTCTTTTTCGTAAAAATGTATTAAATACTGAAAAAACAAATAAAAGTAATAGTTTATAAAATGTATAAGATAGTTAAACCTAATCGTTAAAAAAATATTCAAACAGTCATATTTAACCTATAGGCTATAGGTAATATGATGATATACTAGTGTACCTATATTGTTTAATTGTATTTTATATGTATGAGTGTAATACATAGTTACATACCTAAACTTCAGATTTATGAACTCAAAAACCAATAATAATAACATGTTTTAAATAATAAAAACGTATTGTATATTGTTGAATAACATAATAATATTATGTATTAAAACAATGTAAACTTAAATAATTCAGCCTTATGAATTCAAAAAATAAAATAATATT
>WHPZ01580082.1:0-25557 GCA_016617965.1 Macrosiphum rosae | reverse complement strand
TTTTATACTCGTTTCTATGGCAATAAACAAATTGTTACGAAAATTAGCTTCACAAAAATCGGTTACAAAAAAAGAAGCTTTACCCAGGCCCAAAACGTATCTATGTTAAAAAGTAGCATGCTACTAAATATTTGTTCTCTGTAAGGAGAATTGACTAATCATATAAATATATTTACATTGTTGATTAGTTGCGTTTTGCACACCGAACAAGCAACACGTATGTTTTGCTTTCGCAGTTCGTGAAATATAACTGACTAAGTTATTAAAATTTTTTTTGTTAATGTTTACAATGCAAACCAGGGTCTGTCGGACGGATGGTAAGTTTTTTATAAACAAATATATTTTCAGTGGGTCACGCTCAAACTGATCGAATTACACAATGCATACAAATTTGGACGTCGGTTCAAATCCGCCGCATAATATAACAGTTGATGCTAGTATTTGGACACAAATACAAAACGACAATGAGACCTTGAAACAGTTGGTAACGGAATTGCAATTAAACAATGAGAAATTACAGCTTCAGATTTCTGAAATGAACGCTGGGAGCTCAAAAGAAATTTTGAACTTGCCAAAAAACCAATCAAAGTGACAAAAGAAGTAACGAAAACTTCTATAAAAATCCATAAACTACCTCCAATAACAGTATGTGGTGTAAATGATTTTAAACAATTAATGATTAATTTAAAACTTGAAGAAGCTGAAGGACACGAGCAACAAATGAAAACTTTGGCTAATGGTGAAATTAAGATACTAACAGGCGATTAACACCAGTTTCGACGAACTATAAAAGTATTAGAAGAGCAAAAAGTTAAGTATCCCAGTACCAGAAAAAAGTTTCGGGTGGTAATTCGTGGATTACATCCTGAAACTGGCCTTGTGACATTAAAAGTGAATAATCCGAGCTAGGACATTTTGTGCATAATGTTACGAACATTCAAATTAAAAAGAAAGCCGACCCTAACAACAAACTTAGTGATCGAACTATTGTAAGGCTTCCATTATTCTTCGTGGATTTTTAGCTACAAGCAAACAACAAAGAGATTTATGATATTAAAAACTTGTGCTGTCATATAATAAAAGTGGAACCTCCAAGGAAAAATCAAGAAGTTCCACAATGCAAAATTGCCAAATATTTGGTCACACTCAAAACTACTGTTTCAAAAAACTAAAGTGTGTGAAATGTAGTGAAGGACATACTTCACAAAATTGCCTTAAATCTAAGAAATCAAAGGTGAAATCCTCAAACTATGGTGAAGGACATACTGCAAATTGGAAAGAATGCATTACTTAAAAAAATGCATTAGAAAAAGCTCACTATAAAAAAACTACAGCAGTATAAAGATTACAACAAAAGCCTGCAAAACCAGTTACTCAAGAAGTTTCTTTTGCACAGATGGCTGGTTCTTCCAACGAAAATCAAAAGGGTCCACTGACTTAAACCCATACACAAAAAAAAAATGTACCGTCGCTTTCTAACGTTATGGCAGCATTAACAAAGTTAAATGAGAGATTTGATAGACAAAAGAAAAAGAAATGAGTAGAACGCTTCGAATCATAACATGGAACGCTAACGGCCTTATACAACGAAAACAAGAACTTGGACATCTTATGAATAACGAAAAAATTGACACAGCTTTAATTTCAGAAACCCATTTCACAACGTGGACCACTCTAAAATTACGTGGCTATCGAATGTATATATAACAGAACATCCAAGTAATCGCGCTCATGGAGGAACTGCAGTAATAATAAAAGAAACAATTAAACATCATAAACTTGATAAACATCCTCAAGAACATTTACAGGCAACTAGTGTCCATTTTAATGACTGCAACAACGATCTAACTATCTCTGCTATTTATTGTCCACCAAGACATATAGTAGATGACAAAAAGTTTATTGAATTCTTCCAGACACTCGGTAGCAGATTCATTGCTGGAGGAGATTACAATGACAAACACACCTTTTGGAGATCGAGATTGATTACTACCAAAGGGCCGTAAATCTAAACTTTTAGATAAACTTCTGCTTAAACGCCTAAAACCGATTATAGAGGAAAAAAATCTTATACCAGAACATCAGTTTGGATTTCGCAACAAACATTCAACAATTGATCAAGTACATCGAGTTACTAATGTGATTAGTAAAGTTTTTGATGAAAAAGTACTGCTGTGGAGTTTTCTTGACGTAGCCCAGGCTTTTGACAAAGTCTGGCACAAAGGATTCCTCATCAAACTGCATAATCAGCTGCCACATACATGGTGTGCACTTCTTGAATCATACTTGACCGGCCGTCAATTTCGAGTCATACACGTTAAAGCGATAACCGAATGGAAAGATATATCAGCTGGAGTATCGCAAGGTAGTGTTTTAGGACCTATTCTGTACCTACTTTATACAGCTGATATACCAAACGATGATAACATAGCATTAGCTATGTTTGCTGATGATACGGAAATTTTGTCAACATGTAATAGTCAGCTCACTGCAACTGATAACTTACAGAGGTCAATTGACAATATCTTTGCCTGGACAAAACGTTGGAAAATTAAGATCAATGGCGATAAATCGGTTAAATTGTTTTCATTGAAACAAACTATACTATAATAGGCAGTTTGGTTTTTATTTTTTGAAGCTATTTGAATTTCTAATTTAAAATATTTAGTTATTGTTTTGACTTATGTTATATTATTGTGTTGTGTTTATTATTCTTCATTAACTCTGTATTATACTCTATAATATATAGGTACTCACTTCAGTTTGGACAGTATGGTACGTTTTTAAACCGATACATTTCGAGGGCAACGAAACACGCTGACGTGACGACCGGAAATTAGAAAATATATTAGATTAAATACAAACTTACATTTGCAAATTTTTTTCCTAATTTTTCATGCAAGTCAGAAAACTATAAAAAAAAAATATTTAAGAACCTCATTGTTTTTAACCATCCTAATTTAATTATTATATCGATACGTCAGTTTCGTTTAACTGATTTTCAATCGCATAATATGCTGATGGAAACTTTAAGCTTTATATGATGTTTTCTCAAGACCATCAACGCAAATTGTAGTTCATAAATTTCATAAATCCCCGGAGAACAAATGAGCCAAAGAATTAGCTGATACAATTTTATCGATGTAATAATCTTGTTAAGAGCAGTACTTAAGCAGCGTTTTCATAAATGTTATGATGTATGAGATTTTCAAACGACACCGTTAATGGCCCCTTCAATCTCCGAATAGAATTAAATATTTAGGCACGAGCAAAGCTAGGCCCGAGATTAGGTTTGGTTAGATCGGGGAAGTCGATACATCGAGTTCACGTATTTTTTTTTTTTTTATGGGATAAAAATAAATTTAGAACTTAATCACGTTTTAAATTTACGAAACAAATAATTTATTCATCTCGTATAAGCAATGTCCGTGTTGGATATAGAAAGTTATAGAAAATTAATAAATCTTTAAAACAAACTTTTAATTCGAAATAAAATACCTGTAGACACATTGGGCTAACTCGAGGATATCTCATGCCAAAAGACGAACAACTCAGCTGCAAAGCTTGGATCCAACGACTTACTGACAAATATATCCAGACGGAATGCAATCTATACAAACAGGAGCAAATGGACCTCAACTTGACCGAAACTCTGGAAGCCACCCTCGGACCCAATCCAGACCAGAACAAGAAAATCCTGAAATTTCTAAAATTTCTAAAATTAAATAATTTAATGGTATTTTCAAACTAAGCTGAGTATAATGTATAATAATTATAAATAGTAATTAAGGCATGTGAACTAATGGACCAGTTCTGATGCTGACTTGTGTTTGAGATCAATAGAAAAAAAAAACCTGTTTTAAAATTATGATAATAATGATAATAATAATAATAATAATAATAATAATAAAAAAAATAATAATAATAATAATAATTAATAATAATGATAATGATAATATAATGATAGAAAATGTAGGTATAGTTATTATTATAATAAAATTAAAAGTAAAAACCAGTAATTTCAGATAACTAAAAAATATACTCACCGTATTGCATATGTACGTATAATAAGCCTTTAAATATCTCTATTCTTCGTTTTTTTCAATATTATTGAATTCAAAACTAAAATGCATTATTTGATTTTAGAAATGATACAGTAAAAAATATTGACCACACTCGATGATACGCAACATTAAAATCAGATTATGGGCATATACGATGTCGTTCGGGATATATAATATTATAATATAATATAGTATAATAGATCACGAGGAGGATTTTTATATTGGACTAGATAAAGAACGTTAACTCAACGGTACATAATGTAGTTGCTCAAGTTCCGATGTTGACGAGAACGAAGTACTAAATAACCTTAGTATAAATCCATTTTGAAATTTCAAAAAAGTGACTTGACTTTTTCACATAACACCTTTGTACAGGGTGATTCACCAATCATGCTCACCCCTATTTTTTCCCTTTCATAATGAATTTATTCAAATTATGATTTTTGGAATTTTTAAATATACTCATAGACCATATTTTAAAACTCTTGAATTATTTTGTACTACTTAAGGAATGTCCTGTGGCGATACAAACTTTTGTTTTTTATTAAGAACACCCCTTTTTTACTGTAAATTATTTAGTGTAACATTTTTTTTTTAAATGTTGATGTACCTAATTCGAAATTCGAATGAGTAAAAATTTAGTTATTAAAATGTTCGTATCAAGGATATTAGTCTTTAAAAATAGTTTTACACAAACATAAAATATACGTAAAACTGGATCTAGTATAGTAAATACTTGAGCCATTTTTATAAATTATTAATATTGGTAAATTAATATTAAAGACCACTATTTGCAAATCACTATATCCCCCATATATTATAAACCCATTACCATAGACATTTTATCCTTAGAACACAAATTTGAATAACCCAACAAATTTTGATTCTGATACGTAAAAAATTTAAGAAAAATTATCAACTATATAATTTAGTAGTTTGTATTTCCATAAGACACTTATTAAGTAATACAAAAAATCTCAAGAATTTGAAAATATGGTATTATATGGTAGGTATATTTAAAAATTCCAAAAATCAGATTTTGAATAACTTCAACATTATTGAAGAAAAAAGGAGGTTAGCATGCTTAGTGAATCACCCTGTGTATTTTTTTACTTTCCTTACACCGTATAATGTTTCAGAAGCACATAATTATATATGTATAATATATACAAAATGCCTACTTGCTATTATGCATAATACAAACTATAAAACCAACATTATTTTTGGTTGTTGGTATAACGCGATAAAAACGTGTTAATTTTATAAAAGTTGGTACTCGGAAAGTTTTACCATTAATTATACACTATCTAACTCAACAAGACGTAATTTCAACAGTGGTGAGTTTCAAAGTTTGCAATTAAATTTGAAGTATCTAAATCCGAATTCAAATTCAACAAAATATACAAATTATTTCGTTTTGTTGTCAGTTAAAACTATAGAAATTATAATATATTATTAGGTAAAATATGTGTTATAATAAAATAAAAATATTCCACAGGATACGCAGACCGGACGTTGGACACACGTCCTCCGCAGGATAATGCAAATGGTATATATTATTATTAAAAATATCGAAATCGATGATAAATCGTCGGATTCATAAGGCCTTTAAGACCGCTCTTCTCGATATTCCCCTTATTTAAAATGTCCGGATGGTAGTGGTTGTCTGTAGTTTTTCTTTATTTTCGTATTGTGATGCGAAGAAAATAAAAAATGACCTCTTCGCAAATATTCAAACCATATAAAATATAAACTACATAAGACTTTCGTAGCCACATCCTTTTACCCTGAATAGTATCCTTGGCTGTATGTGGTCACCGTGAAAAAATCATAATTTTAAAACCATACGCATACAATTTGTCAGTGACAATATACCGTATACTCGGAGTAATTTATTAAATAGTATATAATACGAGTTTATCAGATTATATTCTATTGAAACGAAGCACATGGCAATTCTCTCGTCAATTCCTATACCTTTTATTTTGTCTTATATTATATACATTTTTTTTCATCACCATTACGAAAATCTCGAGATCACTATTGGCAAGTACAGACTTTAACTGGCTAGTGGCCAACTAGTTACTTCCATAATAACCAATTTCGGTTATCTTCATAAAACGGGAAAAAAAACAGACTACTTTTTGATGCATTATATTGATAATAAATAGAATAATATATCAAAATACCGTCAGAACAAAACAGCTGCAGACAAAAAATAACGTCAATGGCCTTAATGCTCATTTTAAACAGACCCTATCGCAGTATATTTATGCCATAAATTCACTTCATACGGTTGAAGCTGAGACGTGAACTTAGATGATGTATTGATGACTTACTCGTCATTCCTTATAATTCGATAAAACGTGAATATTTTTGAATTTAAATGTTTTCGAGTAGGCACATGGGGCATAATTTGGAGTAAAATCATGGGATAGCAAGCATTTTGAATAATATAATATATATTTTATTCAATTGCATGAAGCCTGATAGAGTAATCGGTGGATTAAATAATGAAACTGGTAGGGTAGCAATTTTTATGGCTTAATAATATAATAACGATATTTATATCAAGTTACGTAATATATTATTATAATATTCTATACTATATTATTAAGATCGTCTTAAAAAGTTTGATATTTGTTATGATAATATTCACCGTACGTCAGTGCGCGTTATAGATTATTGTTACTACTAATTTAATAATGACTTATCCAATTTAAGTCAGATATGTCAAATGAAGTCGATTACTTAACATAATTTTATCTAATTAAAATATCAAAATTTCAAACTACGCGTACGTACTAAATTGAATTTATGAAATACTCATAATAAGATTTACAAATTTCAATAATAATATACGAGCTAACATAATAATAAAATATATTAATTTATAATATTAGATAACACAATTTATGAACCAGGGGATGCTGTACAAATAAATAAAATACACAAATACTATGTAACCGATTAAGTTATAGTTTGTTAACTATACTACAATATTACTTAATACAATTATAAACTATAGTAGGTTAATGTTCAAGTAACGAAACTTTATTGATACTGACCTTTATGTATTATGTTTAAATATTCTAAAAATGATAAGACTACTTTAATACGTGTCTTAAAATTTAAATTTACCCAGGTACCTATATACTTTGTCTAATTAGTGCTTTCAAAACAATAATACTCGAATTAAAAGAGTAAAATTGTTTTCATAAAATTCTTATTAGTTATTTCACCAAGGAGTATAACTGTTGATATTGCCATTAATTCTTATTTCGTAAAAAAAAAAAAAAGATAATAAATTGGCTTCCACTGATCTTAATTATCATCATTCTTCTTCTTCCTAATTTCCATTGTTCAGAATCGAATCAAGATAAACAGCAAAAAAAAAAAAAATGGTTTCTTTTTCATTTGAATCCTCCAAATTGAATTACTTAATTTGAGTTACTGACGTACGAAACACAATACTTGCATTTATTGTTTCAGGAATCTTCTTACATCTATTTAGTCATCGTCAAAAAATTGAAAACTCACAAATGTAATATAATATTCTATAACTAATACATAAACATTGAGTTTTATGATAAATTGGAAAAATATATTTGTTTTCGATTAGGTTTCACATTTACATAATATATAAATGTATATTATTAAGCCTATCCAATATATCTAAACATATTAATTTATGCGAATTTTCAAAAGATTAACGAATGCGGAAAGAAATAATCAGAAAACGTACAAGCGTTATTTTGAAAAACGAAAAAAGTTAACGGATACTCATGATTCATGAGTATAATATAATATTAAATAAGTATACGTAATTGTGGGTAAAAATATCAAATTATTCAGCGAAACAATTTTATTCATTGGACTGTAATATTATCCTCTCTTTTATACAATTAATTATTTTTAACGGATTGTCAAATCTAAAAATGAACAAAGCTATCTGTCTTTTAGCAAAACTAAACAATGAAAAAACGATTTAATATATTGTATACATTTTCAATGAAGAACCAACATGCCCACAGATAACCTAAGTTTCTTGGTATTTTGCTCACTTAGTTAGAACTTTTTTGTTCTGAATTAATTGAGTGATTCCCGGAAAACAAAATTATGTTAAACCAAAATATTATGATAGTACTATGATATGATATTACTTATAATATAATTATTTATATTATATTACTTGATGTACAATCATTCATACTATTGTACTATCTAAATATGAATTATAATTATTGTATGGTTGTCACTAATAATATATTAAATATTAATTTTACCATTTACATAGAACCTATTGGGTTTATCACCAAAGTCGATAGTGTTAAGGACTAAAAAGTTCCGTTTAGACCACTATTAAAAAACAATGTGTAAACTGTATCGATTTGGAACATTTATTTCTCGAGAGTTCTCGAGGACTTTATGTACAATGAGCCTAAATATAGATGTTTGTGGGCTTGAATTATAGAGCATTGATAACCGAACCTACGTGCATAAAAAAAAACCAATTTAGAATCTATTGATTCTGAGCCTACGGTATGAAGTAGCATAATGAACAATAAATAAATAAATTCGTTATTTTACATGGAATACCTAGTTTAAAATATTCTGAATTATGTGTGTATAAGAATAGTTTGTTAGTTCAACCATTTTTATAAATTTATTTAAATTAAATTCTTGTTGCATTCTTTCTAATAAATCTAGGACGATGTGATATCTTCAAGTTTTCAAAAAACTATTCACAGGATAATGTAATTAAATTAAATTAAAAAAAAAAAAGGAAACAATTACCACAAATTAAAATATACCTATACTTCTTATACGTGTCACGTGTAACTATAATGCTAAATCAAGTGCCCTATATGTTTAACCCTATATATATATTAATAAAGGTTAATAGTTTTTTTTTTTTAAATAACAATTTAATCTTTGCATTACTGTTTTGAATAATTATCACGCGGGGTATAATATTTAAGAATGAAAAGCATAATAAGTATTTACTAAATAAATAAACGAGTTTCGTATTTTAACCCAACTTTATTAGGAAACTAAATGTACAATGTACATAGGTATAGTTTCATCGTTTCCATTTAAAATATTTACTTAAAAAAAAGTTAAATAAGATTTTAATAATATAAAACTCACCTAAAGAATTGTGAATCCACTTGGGCAAACATCTACCACATTAATATTTAAATAATTCTGATAGAACTATTAAAGTGCGAGTACAGAAACTTGAAACTATACATTTTAGTTGTTTAGATAGTACATTTCATATACTAAATTTACATGACTCTAACGTACATCATTCATGTTTGTTTTCTTATGTGTTGTATTTGTATAATAATATACTGTTAAAGTGTTCGAAGTGGAAACCGAAAGTGTTAGTCGTTGTTTTCTCCAAAAACAGATTCAAGATTTACTTACGATACATCAACAGGTATAAACAAATATTTAAACGTTCAGGTGTACTTAGGAGGTAATTATTTAATTGGAATTGTTTCAACAATTTCTGTAAAACAAACAAAAGTTGTTTTAATTCTATTTGCGTGTCTTAGCTGAAAACTTTGGACTTAACTGTACTTTATTTGAGTACCATATTATACAATAACACCATATAACTATAGATAAAATAGTTCCTCTTGAAAACTAATTAACACATATTCCATAAGTATCCTTATTGATAGATGCATTAGTAAACTACCTACCTTACCTAACTAAAAAATAAATAGTTACTGAAATCAACGTACAAAATATCGATAAGCTTAACTAATAAAATAATGGCTAAATAGTTTTTGTAAATAAAAAATGTTAAAAAAAAAATAATACTCTTTATCAAAATATGTCATTACCTGATAGGTATACAAATTTTAAATTATACATGATATTTTCTTCAAATCTCGCTATAAACCCTTCTAACTTATGATCATCCGAAGCCTGAAGCAATAATATTATATCAAAATAACTGAAGTGTCTTATTGAATGAACAACAAAGATTTTCAAAAGTATTTTATTTCATCAATATTTACTTTTACAAAATATGTTATTCTTACTCGAATTAGATTACATTAGAACATCATAATCGATTTGTATGTAAGTACTCCAGAATAAATACGACATTTTTCAAAATGAATAACAAAAAAAAAGTTTAAGTTCAATTATTTATACACAAAACTACAAATTTATCTTAACTTATGGTAAGAGATAAATACTACCGTACAACTTACGAAAAACTTTATTCATCAAACATATTTATGCGCAAATAAAATTAACTTATTTGAGTTAATATTTGTCACGTAATAATAATATATCTTAAAAACTTAATGAAACCCATTCCAACATTAAAATAAGTTAACTTTAGTTAGAATAGTTTATTATATATAAGTAATTAAATGTTTCCGTATAAATACGTGCAGATTTACACGCAATAAAATACGCATTTTCAAAATTCAAAATTTAAAATTGTACTTCAAATCTAAATATCGCAGTATTAGCTTTAAAACATTGGTACAACAATTAATTATTTATATTTTAGAAACGTTTAATTTAATTAAACGCATACCTACCTATTATTAGATCTAGGGAATTATTCCTATCACACAATATTATATAATATATTGTATGGTTGGAATCGGAAGAATGTCGTTTTAAACTAAATAAGTATTAATTATTTCTTATTGGTATCGTCATGAGTACGTAATATTGGCAACCGCTTTATAAGATAACACCATCAAACGAATTCATATAAACTATTTATAACAAATATTTTTGATTAAAAATAATTAAAAATATAATAATATTTTAAATTTTGAAAATTGTATTCTAATTTTTTAAATGTAATATAATACATGAGTATTTATACGATTTTCAGTTCTCCTATCTTTTTAAAAAATTATTCATAAAGTTAGTATAAGTAAATCTTAAAGTTTCTCCAGTTTCCAAAAGCTCAATTATTCGGACCATGTTTCACTGACAACATATCAAATATCTTATACCATTATAATTCCGTCTTCGCCTAAAATTATTTTCGATGAATACCTAATAATAGTTTATTGTATTATAATATTAATGTTGGTCATAATTTGTTTAGTTTTAAAACTTATAATAATATTATATTTTTTAAAAACCACTACAAATACAATCAAATATTATAAGCAGTAAGTATGTTGTACGTATAAGTATATGATAAAAAGGTTAAAGCTAAAACTTACGTCACAGTTCCCCTAGTTTAATCGAACTCGTGAACATAACAATTTTAATATATTGAGATGGGTTGCACATATTTTCAGAATGTATGTGATTAAGACTCGATTCACCACTGAACAGCAATCACTCGTACACAAAAACGGGTTTTGTAGATCAATATTCGCAACCAAAATTACTTCACGCTATACTTAACAATACATGCATTATTGCATTATATTATATTGTCCTTTTGATAAATATATTCATATGAAATTGTATAATACATTGATATAATAAAATAATACACGAAATTGTCGAAAGGGAATAATACAGAACTGTTATATTTAACTATTTTGAGGTTTAACTGTATCGCTTGACGAACAGATTTGTGGATTCACCCACTACTACTGCCCACTTGAGATAATTCGTTAATAATGAATTAATATTATTAATGTATAGGTACGGTTGTGTTTGACTTGTCATTTTCTGATATCTAAACAAATATAATCATTGTAAAACATTATTTACAGTAAGAAAAGTGATTGCTTATTGGAAAAGAGGAAGTTTTTATACCACAACACACTCCTTAAGCAGAACAAGAATTTTGAAATAATATGGTATTTGGTACACCTATTCAAAAATTCTAGGATTTGAATAAATACATTATTTAATGAAGAAATGGAGCTGATTATGCTTAGTGATACGCTATGTAAAAAAATAATGTGAAAGACTGAAAGCAGTGGCGTCATTTGGGGGAGGGCAACTCGGGCATTCTAGTATTTACATCAACCTTAAGTCGGCAAATTTAGCACACGCCCCCCCCCGTTTACCACTATGGCACTATGCTATGAGAATCTGAGCGAAAAAAATGTTGAGTCGGAAAAGCAGTGAAAAATTGCCAAAGTCTAATAAAAACTGTAATGACGCCACTGACTGAGAGATATTTGATATTTATGAAATATATTTTTAAAGCGAACATTTAAGGCTTTAATATTATAATTGTACCGGGAAATCCGTATAAAGTGACATAGATAATCCTGATATAATACAATATATATATATATATATATATATTATATTCTATATAGGTACATGAGTATAATATATGGTAGGTATATCGATATTTATTTATAATTAGGTAGTAATACGATTCTTTCAAATAATGACTGGTGCAAAGATGAGATTAAGTTTCAATCGAAGACGAGGTAGGAATAGAATAAAACAATCATTTAATCATTTATAAATGGAATTGGCTTAGGTCTTAAGATGATGTCGTACATGCGTAATTCGAGTGTGAAATCTCAAGGTGTGTGAACCAACACCACTCAGTACGCATTACAACAATTTTATAGAATCACGAAATTGGCGTGAAAATGAATAAAATGAGAAAACGTATTGGAAGACTATATTTTATACTATTTATACAGACTGTTTATATTGTCGTATTATATTTTTCGATAGCCCTATGTAAAAGTTACTTAGAAAACTTTAAATGATTTAAAGTGTTGTATTACGATACATTTATATCGAAGATCATCGCGTCACTTCATAAAACAAATTTTAAACATAATTTCATAAATACGCAATAATGGACGTGGCTCCAACAATTTATTGTAAATTATATAACACTTTGTACATTTATTTTAAACATTTTACCTTTAAGTTTTTGATAAAAAAAAAAATATTTATAAAACATTAATAGCGAGTATACATATAAGTACCTAATGTATAACTTTAAATACTTTGAAGTAAATGTCTGTAAGAAGAATAATATGTACCAAGAAGTGTATGAAAGAATTATGAGTGGAAACAGGTGTTATTATAGTATAGTCAAACTACTAAAATCAAAACTACTCTCATGGGCATAAAAAATACGCCTTACCACTACCTACCCGCACTCGACATAATAACATATGCTATATATGCATACGAGACATGATCCTCGTCAAAGGAAATGAGAGAAAATTGATGATTTTTGAGAGAAAAATACTCCGGAACATTTATGGGTAAAGCAACAAATACATGGGAAAGAAGAAAAAACGAGGAATTACAGAAATTGCACAACAGACCAAATACCTTAGCGTTTATTAGGAATAAACTACTATAGTGGTTCGGACACACTTGGAAAGTAGATGGGCAACTAATAAAAAAAAGTACTCGTTGGAAAAATAAACTTAACAAGACCCCTAGAAAGACCCAGAACCCGGTGAATTGATGTAATAACCGGAGATTTGAAAGAGATAGACCAGAACGTGAACTTTGCGTTGACTTACAACAGAGATGGATGGCGAGACCTTTTGAAGGCAGCAATGGTCCATAACGGACCAGTAAACTGATAAGAAGATGATACCTATACCAATAAAAACCGTAAACGCCTATTTAAGTAACTATTATTAAGTGAGAACTCGGGTTAACATAAAACAAGTTTGCGGCAACCTCATTACAGATCGTATGTTGGATAAGAAAACCATACAGTTTTCAAAGAGGTTATTTTTTTAAAATTTCCACTTGCAATCGGAAAACATTATGAAAAATCCATAAAATATATTATAATATAATGCAATCAGCGTTTGAATTGGAAAAATAATAAATGGAGGGAGAAAAAATATAAAATAACTTGTATACCCATTCGAAGATTTAAATTTTTTATTTATTAGGGTATAATTAGAAGCGGTAGGAACTCCTTCCGGTCGAATCCCACTCTAATTCAAGCACCGAGTGAAATCATGCGTCGCATAATATATATAAGGTACTATAATTAATATTTGATTAGTAAATTAATAATAATAATATATACAGGGTCTCCCGTGAGGATTTACTCATTGCGATATCTCATGAAATAATAGAGATATCGTAATTCCGTTTTCTTATTAAGACTCACAGAGGTAAGCACTACGAGTAACTAATTTTTTATTTTTTTTTTTATGTTTTGGTACAAAAGTTAAAAAAAATTCTTTTTTTAATTAATTATTTAAAAAAATATCGAAGATTGCCATTTTGTAGAGTTCATTTCACTGAAAATATTGACGTTTCAACATTTTAATTTCATTAATTTCCTGATTTTTAATAATTTTTCTAGTTTATTGGTAAAACGGCAAAAAACCGGTTTTTGTCCAGGCGGCGAGTTCCCCTCTACTACTAATTGGTGTATATCCTCACGGGACACCCTGTACATATATAATAATAAACTATAAATAATAATATACTGCTGCAAATCAGATTTTTTATTCCGGACAACGGAAAAGTTAAGATACCATTTGAACACCATACACCGAATATTAAATAACGAATTGAACAAAGTTTGAGTCATATAGAGTTGGTACATTTAACGAGTGACGAAGTGCACGGTATCAGCTATTTTTTACATATAATCAGTATACAACTATTGAAAAGCGTTCTTTGTAATTGGTTTGACATTGGCAATATAAATGTTATAATTTATATTCTTATTTTTTTTTTGCATTTGTCAGATAATAAAACTGTCTGCCCGCTGGTTTTTTTTGGTTTTCGATTGGTTATTTTGTAGACGATAAACTTAAATTTTAGACACTGTACCCTTTTAGTAGGTACTATATATTTTTAAATGTTTTGTATAGCGATGCAATATTTTTTAATGATTTCATAAACGCGCATTGCAGGCTGCAGCACCCTTGTGCGTTGTCTTTGCTTTTGAAGTTTACAGTATAATTTTCAACTGGCATAATATAATATAATAAGTATAGTTACCTATATACCTGGTATACTGTTCAAATGCAATTAAGTAGGTATAAGCGTATAATATAATATTATATTCTCTACATTTTCACAGTAGACGTATCACTCTCAGCTGCTGTTCTCGATTTTCCGGGTATTGATGACGTTTCATCTTTGCATCATCTTCTTGACGAAGCAAACAGTACAATATATTTCACGCTATAGTGTTTAAAATGAAAAAAAAATGTTACACTCAAGCCTACATACACTTTGCAGAGTTCACGTTTTAGGTGAATTGCAATCGCTATATAATATATATATATATATATATATATATATTATGCTTTCTGATAAATCACAAATTGTACGTTACGTCGTAGCTAGGCGTCTACATACTCGCGAAAACACCAATATTATTGTTATTACTTATGATGTCACTGCAGTGTCGAGTTTTAAACGAAGCTTTCTAAATTGTTTTCAAAAATCGTTGAAACGAAATGAGATTTTTTGACCGAAGTATATGTTTATCGTAATCAACGGCATTCGACGATTGGTTTTTCGAGATTGTTTATTATTGTTTCCGTGACACTTGCTTCGTGCGTGGTGAACTTCAAACTGTCGATTTAACTTAAAAGCGCATTTCATTTTTGTTTTTTGTTTTTTTTTTTTTGCGCAAGGGATAACACGCATTTAAAACTCGTTACGAAAACAAACCCGGTTTCTAAGTACGCTGTGTAATCGAGTAGGTACTTTTAAAATGTCTACTTATAGCGATTAATATTTTCGTAGATAACGACTTAAAGAAATATTGCGGTAAATCGAGCGTTCATACAATATAAATATTGTACATTTATCATGTAATATTAAATAATATTTTACTAATAACTGTTTTAATATCATACAATAATAATGCCTTACTTTGTTTAGATCTAAAGTTCTAAAAAAAAAAGATTAAATAATAAGGAGAAAAATTAAAAAAAATAAAATAATAACTTTATAGTTTCAAAAAGGCAAGACCATTTTTTTCGGATCATTAAATGTAACGACTACATGTGATCAAATACATCAACAGTTTCACACGCCATTAACCAGTCAATTCGCTTTATGAAACTTCATCAATTATTATAATGTCGTATTATAAATATAGCTATATCGTGGCTTACTACACCAAAATATCTAAATTTAAATTATAGACTATGGTTTATAGTTGTGGCTAAAACCAAACAATAAAACATATAATAATATTATATTGGTGGTAGGTACTATTTAATAATGGCATGTGTATAGATACTTCAGAAGTGATTTAATAACCTCTTCTTCATGTATTGAAAAAGTTAATAAAATATCCAATATATATAAAGTATTTTTTTTATTATCTTCTAGCACAAACTATTATACCTCAACAATCAGGCGTGGATTCAAGGGGGGGGGGCTATGGGTGCTCGGGCAAAACCTGTGGTCTAAGGCACTCTAAGCCACTAATAAAATATATTTGTATCCAAAATTCTAAAATAGAAAGATGTAACCATTTTTTTTTTAGATTCAGAGCGGAGCGATGTGTTTTTTTTATACATTTTTAAATTATTTTTTTTTGTTTCTGTCATCACCGTATTTTTGGCAGTACAACTGCTTCGATTTTTTTCAACAGTACCTATCTCGGTCGATGGGAAAGTGAATATATTTGGTTCATTCAGAAGGTCAAAATTTAAAATTCTAATAGTTTTAAAAGCGCCTAGAATAACAAAATAAAAACTAAGTAAAAATTTGAATTTTTAAGCAAATCAGTTTTCAACAAAATCAATTTTCGTTTTTAGTGTAACTCTAAAAAAAAATAACCGTAGATACCTACATGCAATTTTCATTGAATGTTTATATTAGCATTAAATTCTGTACATGATAAAATTCACAAGATCAAAATATTTTGACTTGATTTGAGCTGTTTACGGACATAATACATTTTCAGTATTTTTTTAGTTTTTTTTCCATGATTGCCAATAAAATTATATTTGTTGAGTAAAAAAAGCTTGAAAATTTAATACAAGGCTCTTAATATATTGTTATAATGGCATTTGAAAAATATTAAATATACAGTCACAAAATATCTACCAGAAAGTCAAATTAAATTTTTACATCATTGGATATTCTCTTGATTTCTCATGTGGACATGTAGCGATTTTCTTATTTTGTTGTAATTCAAACACGAATAACTGTAGATACTTGAATTTTACACCTTTAACAACTTATCAATTCCCATACTTGATAAAATGTACAAAATATTTTAACCTGTTTTGAGCTGTTTACCGACATTTAAAATTATTTTGGTTTTTTTTCTTTAAAATGTCATTTGTTGGATCAAAAAGCTTCAACATTTAATACGAGGCTCCTGCTATATTTTTACTTTACCAGTTGAAAAATGTTTAAAATACATTTAAGTAAAAATTTTTTTTATAAGCATTTAAAGTTTGAATTTTGACAAAATATGTCTAATTTTGAATTTTAAAATTATTTTGTAGTTAAAAATGTATAAAATGTTAAGCTTTTATAGCTAAGGATTGACAATTTAAAACAAAGTTCAAGTAAATATTTAAATAAATTACTTTATTCACATATACTTAGTAATAATATTATAGCCTGACTGACTGTCTTCGCTCAGAATAGTTTTTCTCATACAGTGATATTGTATCATTCAATTCAAATTTAACACTATCCATTACAGACTACAGTGATCCAATTGTAACCTACTGTACAGCAGAAAGACACCCACTTGCCCACCTTTTTTTGTTTGAGCACCCCCTGTCAAAATCTTCTGGATCCGCGCCAGTCAACAATTATATTTTTTAAATAATAGTTATACAATACAAATATATGTATAAAATACAGGCTATTATTACTTAAGATGAACACTATGAAACAAGACTTAACTACTTAATTGTTAAGTGAGGTTAGTTATATAGTCATAATGTTAATGTTAAAATATCTGTCTTGTGATAAACTCATAAAATGGATAAATAGTTGGTACCTACTTCTTAGTCCCCTCCTCTCCAAGTAAAATGTATTATAGTAACACCTATTGACCTATTTATATGTGACAGCGAACAAATATTTATGGTTCTACTATTTTATTTTTAGCATTTCAATATAATATGCAAGAATAACGATCGATATTTCAGTGAAAAGTGTATGTGATGACTGATAAATGAGTTTTATAATCATGTATTAAGTGACATTGTTTTTGACCCATATTTTGCATACAATTAAAACCGTGATCATAATTAAGTATTTAATTGTGGAAAGTAGACATCAATATATCTCTGATAAATGTATCGTGTAAAATATTGCGGAAATACCTAAAGTAAAACAAACGTGTAGATGATGAATCGTCGATTCATACATCATTATAATTTACTTGAAAATATGGACAGTTAACGGATAGATTATTCATAATTTCGAGTAGTAAACAAATGTATGTACAACTGAATGACTATGATTAGTTACCAACGACAGACACGTAATGATATTTATGTTCAATGGTCATTGTACACAAGCATAAGTAATTATTTTTGTACTGTTTCTTTCATAGAAATACATATTCGAAAATGCGATAGGTACAATAACACTCAATGTAATAGAAAAATTGTTGATTGTAAGTTGAATTAAGTCCAATGATCCCGAGTATGAATTCAACATCGCTATAATACGTATAAAATAAATATTTAATCTTGTAACTAGGACACTGAGATTAGCTAGTTCCTTGTCAAGAAAAACCATGCTGTTTTGTCCGGTTTTATGTTTAAATAATTGTTTAAAGTTTAGTAGAAATTATGTAGAAACACGCCTCACGTTCAGTAAAACAGTATTTAACATACTGTTGGCACCAACATTAATGTATATATATATATAGGTATATATATAGGTATATATATAGATATAAGGTGATTCACCTGGCATACTCATCCCCATTATTTCATTTAATATCGAATGTATTCAAATTCTCATTTTGAGAATTTTTAAATGTACTTAAAGGTTGTTTGTTAAAATTCCTAAGATTTTATGTACTACTATTAGTGAGTGTTCTGTGGCTATACAAACTTCTGTTTTTAAAATTAGAACTCTTCTTTTTACTGTAATTTATCTGGTGGATATATTGTTTTAAAAATGTTGATGTAGCTTATTCGAAATTTGAACCATTAGTTTTCCAGCTACTAAAATGTTTGTACTAACGATAAAAGTCCTTAAAAATGGTTTTACAAAAATATAATATTATTGAAATATTGTATATTTGTTTCTTATGTTTATTATACTTGAATCATTTTTAAAAATTAAAATGCTTATATGTGAATATAAATATTAACATTTTCAAATCATCATGGCCCTCATATTTTTCAAACCTAATATTATGTAAATATTTTTCTTAGTACAGTTAAGTAACTTAATAGTATGAATTTTAATTTTTATATCCGTTAAATAATTTAAAGTTTATAAGGAGAGTTCATATTTGAAAAATAGAAGTTTGTATCGCCACAACTCCATTTACTACAAAAAATATCAAAAATCCAAAACCATTATGACCTATAAGTATATACCACTACATGAAAAATCAGATTTTGAATAACTGTATTATTGATGATTGATTATTGAATAAAAATGGATTAGCATGATTGGTGAATCACCCTTTATAAAACCGTATTCACGAACAAGTAACAACAACCATTCCAATCACTCACACACAATGCAAATTTTATCTGTTATTGAATTATTAATGGTTTATAATTATTATTATCGTGTGTTATATAACATTATATTATTAATATAGGCATATTGTACGGGCGGTCATAAGAAAGGCTGTAGTAGCATTTGAACAGAGTTCTAAACACATTATTTCCTTAATTTTTAAAAATTTATTTTACAAGACCATTGAGTATAATATACATACAATGATTGTACGGATACTAATCGCCAAGTTTTTTTTATTTTTATAGGATACATTTTTCGTTGTGATTTAGCATTTATTAATTATTCTTATTAATTTCATATGCTTGAGGCTTGAATAGTATAATACATTCGGTTGCACATTAATATTATAATTTATAATATATAATTTATTATGGGTATGCGTGAAAACTCTGAAGTAAATTTCTATTTAGATTTAAATAGCAGCAGCTGGCCAGTCTGCGGGTCGACAATTTATAAGTTTTTATATTTATTATTTATGTATTAATTAGTAAATGCTGTTGAGCCAGAAGAGCTATTTGTTACTATTTGTATTTTTATATCATTGTCAAGAAACAAAGACGACCATGTTGTATATTTCATATGTTATACGAACCAGATCAAAGAGCTGGGTTATTACTATTATTGTATTGACATTCACATTATTAAATTATTACCTACCTATTCTTATATTAAGAAGGGATGTCCTTAAAAATTATTATTTTTATCTGTTGATCCAGAAGTTTATACAATATATTTGTTGAACCAAAAGAGTATATTTTATATCAATGTAACATTATACCACTGGTCACATAACTCGAAAGTCGAAATATATTGTTACTGTAAACTATATTATTATTATATTTATATCCACCATTAATTGTATCATCAATAGTTTAATTTCCTATATTTTTTATAGTAATAATAATTATTTATTTGTATTTGATTGTTGGCTACCTCATTTCACCTGTGTTTTAAATCACAATACTCACTGCACCGAATACTACCTACCACATATTCACTCATCCATAGCGGAGATTATAGGTATTTTCCTGGCAAATTCCGACCACTGTCGAGCTACTCAAAGTACTATACACAATATATAGACTCCATATGCACATAAGTACAGTCTGTCGGTCGGTCAAAAGTGGTGATCGTGAATTCTAGGTATAACTTAACTCGTGGTCTATAATTATCCATACAGGGCACACGCCGTCCTCTCAAAGTCTAGTGCTCGCCCAACAAAATTAGGAATCCTTGCACCAGGTGTATAAAAAACTACACAACAAAATAAAATTTGTTTTCAAAAAATGCAATTAGAATTTATCATATCTAGTAGTAATCTATATAATAGAAAACAAACAATACCGATCTAGAAGATTTAAAATGTCAACTGATGAGTAACGTCAAATTCGACAATCACTAATAATTATATTAATATAAACTGCGGCTGAGGACAAATCATAGCAAGCGTCAATCTTTCATGGTTACATGGACCAGAAAATATTAACATTGTGTATTAACTGTGTTCCACTATGTACTTCAATAATAAAAAAGATGAGCAAGTGTGTGTCGCTCTGCTGTACAGTAGTATACATTGTATTAAATTTTAATTCAATTATATAATATCATTGTATAAGAAAAACAATTCTGAGAGAAGGCGGTCAGTCAGCCTATGATATGACTAAGTATATTAATTGATGATATTATTGTGTATAAACTATAAAGTATGTAATTTGTATATTATAATTTATAACCTATTTATGTGGAACCTGTTGGAACCTGTTTTAAGTTTTTTAATCCTTAGCTGTAAAAGTTAAATATTTTATAAATTTTTAGCTACTGAATAATTTGATAAATTTTGTTAACATTTGAACTTGAAATGCTTATAAAAAAAAATTGTGACCATGGATTTTTAATATTTTTCAAGTTTAGTTGTAACAGTGGGTATATCAGCCTTGTATTAAATTGTCAAGCTTTTTTACTCAATAAATACATTTTTATTGATATTCGTTGAAAAAAACCTATACAATTTGAAACTGAAAATGTCCGTAAACAGTCCAAAACAAATCAAAATTTTATCGTGTATACAATTGATAATATCATCAAATAAAAACCAAATATATAACATATTAAAACAAAAACGTTTATTCATTTAAAGCAGAGCATAGCATCATTTGTAAACTTGTAATTATTATTTATAGGTAGGTATATAAAAGTTTCGACCAGCCCAAATGGGTAACTTAAAAAACAACCACTGGTAAGCACATATTAATAGGTATATTATGTTCCTGATCAATTTTTACAGATAGTATAACCTAGGTTCTTCCATATAAGTGTAACATGCAGATGATGAAAGTTTTATTTTAGATTTTGGTTCCTATAACCATTACCATATATTGATTTAATAGTTATACACAATTTTTTAAGTTTAAATAATCCAGACAATCCTGTACCTGTACGGCTAGCAGCTGTATGATATACAAGTAATAATTAGTAGCATAACAGATTATGTGCATAGAACTGTTCAAAATGTTTTACTCAGTTCAATTTTTTTATAATGTTTTTTAGTATAATATTTATCAAATTTTAATTAGTTTAGCGCACCTTACCTATTATACAGAAAAACCAGAAATGTTTATAGGTACTTCACATAGTTCGTTTTAAGAAATTACGGGTCGACATTTTAACAGTCTGCATAAATTATACTTCTGTAGATACTTTATCTCACCCCCCCCTTAAAAAATCCTATAACGCCGGACCTGTATATCACTGGTGAGGTTAAACTTCAGATTTGGCGTTGATCGCCACCTAAACTCTGTCGCTTTGGCTGAAGAATTCGTACCCATCAAGGCCATGTTAGGCATAGATACATATCTATATGACATATTTATCTGATAATATTATGTAGGCAGAATAACTAACTGAGAATATTATACGGAAATACGTAGCTATGAAAAATTATTTGGAATGAACTCAAGAAATGAATATGGACAAGTGATAACTAAGTGACACAGATACGAATTGTAGATTTTTCAAACATTCATGTACATGGCAACGATATTTTTGTTGTTTATGTAAATCTGGAAGTTTCTAGATTTTTTAACATATTATAATTATTTATTAAAATGTTATTTTTTTAGTTATACTGATCAATAATACAAAACCAAAAGTTTTTATTATTTAAATAAAATCTATTTGTACATTTACAGGGAAATAATACTTGAAAAAAATTAGAATATACTAATCTAAATATTTTGCTTTTTATTTTTTTGTCGTTTTTCCAACTGTGAAAAAAAATGAAATACATTTTATACCAGAAACGATTGTCAAATTGAATTTAATTTCCCGCTCTAAAAAGTGATCACAGAAACATAATTCTGACATGTTATAATATTATACTGCCGTATAGTCATGCAATAATTGACCGACGATAAGATAAACGATTGTTTTAAATTTCAATTTCTTAAAACAGGAAGTACGGAAAATGTTTCACTAGCGAATCTGTATGTCCTATGACGTATACACACTATACAACACTATATAACCTATACACACTAATTAATTGATAAACTGTTGTCCCTAAACACTTTTTCGCCCAAAATAAAATTAACGAGCAAAACAATGGCCTTTGAGATTGTTTGAGCTATCACAAGATTTGGGTGGAATATCGAGAAAGCTGTATTATACATATAGACTGTAGTTGTGTTTCAGTTTTTGTTTATAAGTCACAATAAAATATTCGAATTTTAAAAACGCTTTTGAGGGGAATTCGATTTCGATTGCATATCATTTTTTCTACAGACAACAATATTATCGTCATTATTTTTCCATAATATGTATGAGAAAACTAGCAAGAACTTTTATTGTTATATGTTTCATGTGGATACAAATTACTATCAATCGATTTAAGTGTAAGCTTTTGGAGCACCTAACAACTCATTATGTTTTCCAAAAAAACGTGTATAAACATAAAAGAAAAATACAACTAATAGCATCATAATCATAATAGCGCAAAACACAAAATATTACAATACAATATCATTGTGTAAAAACCTTTTGCAGGTATTATATTATCAACAATTGAGAATTACGCGAAATGCATTCTTCACACATTGACATTGCTCACATTTTATACGAATGGTGTTTTTTTTTTTTTCTAGAAAAATTAATACAATACATACATCACGTGTTCATTTAATCGTATTGTTCCGCATCTCAACTATAATTTTAATTTATATAAGTAAAAATATTAAACACTATTTGCACTTGTATAACAAAATTTAGTTGAAACATGTGACCAATAGTAATTTCTTGGTTTTTAATAAAATAAAGTGGTTGTTCCGAATAAGAACAATTGAATTTTAAATGAATCAGTTTGAACATTTTTAATGATGTACAAAATGTATAAATAAAAGATTCTTTTAAAAATCTCGTAATTTAATAAAATACAATTATTTTTGTAGTATAAAAAACTTAAAAAAAACAGATAAATCCTCTTACTGCAGTCGGTCGTTGTCAATCTTCTTGGATTAAACATTTGTACTAAAACAAATAATTTTTGTTCTTTTTTGTTTTCCAGTGAAAAAATTAAAACATATTTTGATATAAAAAAAAAACACCTGTTATAAATTATATTTATGTGTTTAAACATTTTGCGCGTATGCATTTTTTGATACTAAAACATTTTATGTCTGATCCATAATAATGATATTATGTATATGATTTTCAATTGCATGCCAAATATGATATATTCGTAGCCAGTAAATTTTAATAATAGTTTTATTTTTAATATTCAACTAGAATCAAAAACTTCTAAACGGGTTATTAAGCCTATGATAGAGGGGCCTTCGTTATTCGAACAAAAATAACTACTAATAATTTAGAAACAATTAACACACAAAGGGTAATAATTATTTTGCTGTATGACAGTGGTTTTATAATTATTTATCGAACACGTGTTCCCTATTTCACTATAGGTATTTATTATGAAACGTAGACTACAAAAACACGAAATCTCATTCATTTTGACCGGAATAACGCACCTATCGAACCTAAAAAGTATGTGGCAGAAACGGTTTCATAAGAATTTGTTTGATCGAAAAAAACCATTATAATTTATACCTAAATAGACCTAAATTCCTATAACCGTAATAACATGTCAATTTTAATTAATCGAGAACCCTTAATTATACTGAACAAAATTGACATAACCTACATCAACGTAGATTAATAACGTGCAATAAATGTATAACTATTTCGTATCAATGATATGAATGATAAAATAATGTAATGACGATACACTAATATTGTTAGTTATTACCTACCTATATAATTTACAATAAAACGTCAAATTTAGAGTTAAAGAACTGTGTTAAGAGAGAACTAAAAAATATCGATTAGATAATAATCAGCAACACTATCAAACTAGAGATAATACAAAATCTTATGTCAATATCAGTATTGTAATTATTGTAATATTCACATTTTATATTATTATATTGTATTATGATTTAAATTTTTTAAAAAAAAAACCTGATTAATTTTGAAATGTGATAGAAAACAAAAACATTGTGTTAAACATAAAATGTGCAGACGTTAATTTAATTTAAAGATAGTCATTAACATTTTTAAGATTATATTTGCTACCTATTTATTTAATACGCACACTTCAAAGGAAATAATATACTATATTATGTAAGCTTTTTAGAAGATGACCACAAGTAATTTGTTTAGTAAATAATAATATAAAATCAGCAAAGGCTCTACAGAGTCCGGTCTGGGTATATAGTGTGTGTCGCTTGTCTCTTGTCGATCATCTTAGCAACGAATAGAAGTTTTTATTTTTTCAATTGTTTTATTTATATAATATAAATTATAATTGAGTACCTCAAATCAA
>WHPZ01580079.1:0-17082 GCA_016617965.1 Macrosiphum rosae | reverse complement strand
AAGATACTGAAGTCGAAAATCGAAGCATTATTTCGACTACTTATCGTGTACACAGACACAAAAATAAAAAAATTAAAAAATTAAAAATTAAAAAATAAAAAAAAAACACACATCATTGTAAAATCAATACATTCATCGTTTCACTCAGAATCTAAAATTTAAAGGAACGTTTCCATGATTATTTTTTTTAAACATTTAAAGTTGAAATTGTATATATAATCCTGCGTTTTACGGTAAACGGAATTTGTGAAATCGTGCGATGGCAACGGTCGAGCTTACGAACAAGATTTGGAAGAGGCGGAAGAACTATCTATCGTTCCGGCACACGTCCTCAGTCCGATGATCCCTAAACTTAGTTCAGATATTTTCCATTCTGCCTTACGTCGGATGGGGGACGAATGCTTTATATATATATATATATATATATATATATACGAGTGGTAACTCCATCGCTGGAAGTCTGATGTGTGACAAATGTCCGAAAAAGTCGTATGACAACTATTAACCCATAGTGTCCATACTAAACCAAAACTCCGCCCGGCTGCCGACCGACCCAGGCACAACCGGGCCCGAGTCCATAACAATATCCTAACCTAAATTCGGTACTTTCCACAGATCTGTGTAGTGTATCCGAGGGTCTCCTTCACATTTGTTCACAAAATTTTCGGTATTTTATTTAACTATTAAATTTTTCAAATCTCGCCTGTGATTAATTTTTTTTATTCGTGCAACGTAAATTAAAATGTCGAACTACATTTTCTATAGGCAAACATTTTTAATCGGTATTTTTAAGAATAAAAATCAAAAATGTAAATTGTCCATATACATGGATAAAAATAGTTGAAACGTATTAACAAAAAAAGTGCTCTGCTGTACAGTAGGTTACAAGTGGGTCACTGTATAATGGATGGTATTAAATTATTGTCGAGCATGTCATATTATGATGTGTTATTTTTTAATTCAATGACATGGTATACGAAAACCAATATAGGTAATTGAGAATTGAGAAAATTGAATAAATATAGATTTTATATACGATATACCTACTATTAAATCAAAGTTTCAACAAAAAAGTCAAAAACATAACATTATGCTAATTATATAAGTTAATAAGCAATCCTTTAATAAAAAAAATATATTATCAGCTAATGGCCATAGATAGCTCAATAAAGCTATATAAAAAAAAAACACAATTATATATTCCAATCAATTATTGTTTAACGGTAGGTAATGATGGTTTCTTTAAACTACCAAAATCAGAATTGTGTAATACCTTTTATATGTTTTTATTTCATTACATAGGCAGAAATCGGGGGTGGCCTTGAAGGGACTAAGTCCCCCTAGAAGTTCAAAGTACAGGTCTTAGCTCTGGCCCACAACATTTTAATGTTACTAAATAGGTAGGTACCTATACAATAATTGTTATGATTGTAAAATTCATAACTGAATTAAAAAATTAATTATAGAAAAATATTCTGTGATAAAAATTAAATTAAATTCATAAGATTTATTAACTTATAATCATAACTCGAAAAGATCGTAATTATGTAGTATTAATAATAAGTAATAATACCCGCATGGGTTGATTATCAGCAATCGTCCAGGTCGCGTCCCGGCTTCGATGAAATTACGTATTGGGAGTAACTATATGTGACTTATACTTATATAATCATCATATATATACTATCACTTATAGGTGTAATGAGCATATAATACTTAGCCCCTCGGTAGTTTCACCAAATTTCAGTTTATGTTTCATTATTAATCCAATCCACGATACCGGCGAGTATTAGGAATATTAGGAAAAGTGTAAGCAATCATTACTTATTAGGTTAGGTTAAATTTTTTTTTATAAAGGTGAAAAACTTGTTTGGAATCTTCTATTAAAATGTCTAATGTTATCTATAAAAAAAAACTTTTATGAATTTTAACTTAAAAATATTTTACGAAATTATAAAAATTTATAATGGATATAAATAGCACAAAAAGTCAAAATATATTGAACATTTGATCATGTACCGTCATACAGTTTTGAAATTCTATTGTAAATAACTTTAAGATTAATTAATCTAGACATATTTTCAATGCAAAATTTGTATTTAGTTAAGGTGTGATTTATTGATTTCTGTTGCATTTGAAGCATACAAATTATTCCTTCTAAGGATTTTTTATTTTACTGCTTGCCCTATGTTGTACTAAATTTCGACAACATGGGGCATTCGTGTTTGTGTTATGAAAAATCTATTTTATCTATTACTTAAAAAAACTTTGGGCAGTATGAAAAATTTTTAAAAATACTAGACAATTTCCTGATATTAACAAATATATTTTGTACCTGGTGAGTATATATATATTAACATAAAAACAAAAACATTCTTTTTGACCATTTAAATAAGTATTAAAATAATAATCTTCTTGCCAGGTATTAAATAATAGGTAGGTGACTTTCTTGTTTACCAATTAAACAAGTAGGTATTATAATATGTAAATAACATTAAAAACCAGAGTTGAATAACAGTGGCCCCAGTTGGACTTTATAAGTAAAACGTAATTTACAGAAATGTGTGCAGGATTATAATAATTTATAAAATAGAATAGTAAATTTAACACACAACCGAACATATTTTTTACTATCAATTTTTATGTAAAACATCTAATACATTAAGTATTAGTGTAAGTTTTCGGACCTTTTCAAAATAATAAATATAGTCAAAAAATTAATTAATAAAAATTAATATTTACATTTAAAATTTGATTCTGCAATACTACCAAAGGGATTTTAAATATTGTTAAGATAACAAATAAATATTTATATCACATTAGTTAATTGTTAAGTGGCCTTATGCAGGTAAAACTAAAAGATAATATTTTTAGCCCAAGTTAAACACATGCTCCAAGTTGGCCAGTTTGACGGTATGGAAAATTCTAATATAAATACTTGATGAAAATTTCAAGTGTCTACGATTCTTAGTTTATGATTTACAACAAAATATTAAATATTGATTAATTGGAATTTGTTAAATTACCACTGAATATAAAATATTATAAATATTTTTAATTCAAAGGATCACTAAAAATTAATATTACTTTCAGTAAACTTTTTACTTTGTTAAGGGTAGAAAAACTTTTGGGGATCTTCCATTAAAATGTTGTATGCTAGGTATGAAAAGAAAACTTCTATTTATTTCTATTAAATAATTTTCAAATGATCAGATTTTTTGAAATTAATATTAAATGCATTTAAAAATGAATCATGCCTGTTTCTTTAAAATTTTTGAACTGCTATTAAAGCACCCTTGTGTTATATTAGAAAACTAAGTGAAAAAGTTTTTATTGAAAATTATTTTTAAAAAATTTACAGTATTCAAAAAATGACTCAAGCCTCTAAATAGCTTAAAAGATTATGGAAAATCGGAACATTTTTACTACCTCCAAAGTTCATGCTACAGAAAAAAACCACACCATTGAACCAATTTTGAATAACACTGAAAGTTCTACTAATCGGTGAATATTTTTTTACAGACTATCATCAATAACTCAAAATATCTTCAAGATTAATTGATAGATTTAGACAAATCATAAATATTTTAAATAATCATAAATAAATTAGTTTTAGTATTGAATTGCCTACTAAACTATTTTTTTCCCAAATATCTTGGTCAATTTGTACTCAGTTTTCAGTAAAGTTTAAATAAAAATATAATTAAAACAATGACTTATAAAAATTAAAAAATTAATATATTAGTATTTTATTTTTAAATTACTGATAAAATTAACATTTAAGCTTAGGGAAATACTGAATATTGTTCTGTATATTACTGTATAAAAGCAATTTAAAATGAATTAAAAAGATTATTAATGGAACATAAAAATATATTTACATTCAATTTAAGTAAAAAGCAATGACAGTCAACAGAATTATTAAACAATATTTTATGAAAAGAACGTTTAAGTATTGATTGCATTGCACGAGTTCCCTGTGAATTATAAAATGTTTAACCAATTTCTGTTTATATTTACAAAATATATAAGTATATATGTGTATATAAATCAAATAAAAATACATATTGATAAAATAATGATAATGTAATAATAATAATAATAATAATTATAATAATAATAATAATAATAAAAATAATAATAATAATAAATGAACCATCAAACTCTAACCAAAGCTGTTAACCACAAAGCATAACAAATTATAATGTTTGTACTTAACTATTGTAACAATAATATCACAGAAACGCTTTCCTTAAACTTACAAAAAAAAAAAAAAACAAATTATAATTATATTAATAAAATAAGCCTTACAGACAAATTAATGTATAAAATAAGGTACATGTCTTTTATGTATTTAAAAAATGAATAACTGTTACTTCTAGACTTTAGTTCAACAATATAAAATTACAATATTACTAGATAATAAATATTGTCACAATTTTGGTAATAATTCTGCATTGTAGTAAATCACAATTTGTTATGTAAGTACCAGAACCTATTTATAAGATGAAGACTTAGATACAAATGTTTAAATGAAAATTCAAAATAATATTTTGTGAACCGGAATACTGAAACAATAGATATGTTTTAATAAACAACTTTCAATAATAAGTGATTATTGTCAAAAAAGTATTGTTATACAGGCCGTGCTCATGATTGAAAATAAAGACACATTTAATAGTAAAAAATATATCTATAAATAACAAAAATAATATAATAACTGCCTTAAAAATGAATAAGCTCTATGATTTACCACAACTTTTAAGTAATAACAAATAAAACATAGAAAAATATTAGAGAATAAAATTCTTAACCAACTATTATTATTATATTATTATTATTAAACACGCATAAACATCCTATTTGTATAGAGTATAGACATATAAAAATAGTTTTGGTAACAACGGTAACGGTTGTACTCTTATGAACAACATAAAGGTTAGGTAAACATTAATATTATAAATAATAATGATTTATATATTGTTTTGTAAGCGTTAATGAACACATGGAATTAATTAAAAAATTTGACACAGCTCAAAATTACAGGTCATTTCTTTCACAGCAATACCAAATTAGTTTTTAAATGTCAAATAATCTGTAGAACAAATTTCCATAACAGATTTATAATACATAGTATAAAATTAGATTGCTACTTTTGTATCAAATTTATAAAAACTTGGTATAAAATAATTAGACAAAATAGTAAAAAAAAAAAATAACATTTGTTGCTCTTAGGTCAATTACAAGATTTAGATCTCTTTACACGGCAAGAAAATATATGGCTAAATCAATATTAACAAACGGATTATACAAATTAAATTTAAAATTATTATCTTATGGTTCTGTCTTAATCAACATATAGCAGGTACACTATTAATACATAAAAAAAATACATGTTTATATATTCTGTATGTTTACAAACACTTGCAGTCACGGTTGTAACAAGTTTATTTTAGCGTTGTAATAACATACATTATACCACTACTATTTATATGTTATTTACAACAATTAGATGTGTAGCACTAGGAACTTATGAGTACTGGTTTTGGTCCCCGTTATAACATACACACAAAATATAAAATCAAATTTACGATCTGAAAACAAAACATAGTATTTCCTTTTTAATATTATTATCCCAAAAAAAAAAAATAATAATAATAATAATAATAACATGCCCATAAAAGTTAAAAAAAACTAAAATGGTTTATTGGCCGGGTCATTCTTCTTCAGAACATGGTTTGGTATAATATTGACAACGGCAACCTTAATCTTATATCCGTAAATTATAATAAACATTATTTACAAAAGATTAAATAAAACATAAAATTATTTAACAAACCACTTAATTATTTATTTGTATATGTTATATATACATAAATATAATATGTAATAAAATTATTTTAACAATTCTCTGTAAAAAAATAACACACTGAAAGTATTGAAACATAACGCTAACATAGTATGTATTGTTTGAAGACTAGATTATATATTGTAATATATATTTTTTGACTTTACACTACGTATTGGTTGTAGACAGCATATTAACAAATGACAAGTGGTATCATTCAATCTACAAAAATATCTGACATGAAAGAATATAATATGTATAATATATATAAATGTAAAATATATATATATATATATTATGTTACTGTAATAAGTCAGTAAAGGTATAAAGCGCAATTGTAGTTTTAAATATTTAGTCAAAAATAATTTATTTTTAATAAGGTTTGTATACCTAAAATAAATATATAATCTGAAAAGGTAAATGTATATGAACTACTATGGATGACTGACTAGATAAATATGTATATACGTAAATAATATATACATAATGTTTTTTTAATGGAACTATTATTGTTGTTGATGAAAAACTTGATTGAACCCTGGTAACGGTGTAGTACCTGTTTCAGAAGTTTGTCGTAAAAGAGCGGACAGTATTTCTGATGAAGATGTAAGGTATTCACCAACTTGAAGTTGTGTCGGCTCATGTACAACTACATGTTGAGTAGGCAAAATAGTTGGTTCGTGACTTGTCAGTATTGAAAGATTAGGCTCGATGTTAGTTAGTGTTGAAGATGATGGTATCAAAGTTATCAATTGAGATAATCCAGGCATTTCAGGGTTGGTTGACTCTTCGTAATTGTCTGATAGATGGTTGGTCAAGGTAGTATCGAATACTTTCAGTTCATCGACTGGATATGACGCTTGAGGTTCATAGCTTATAACTGGTAAATTTACTTCACTGGATGATCCAACAGTTTGAATAACTGTCTCACTATTATTTTCACTATAATTAAAACTAGTTATATTAGATGAATGGAACATTTCTATTTCTGACATTGTAGAAGGATTTTCTTGTTTTATGAAATCTCCACTAGAAACTGTTGGATTTTCTTGTTTTATGAAATCTCCACTAGTAACTGTTTCTGCTACTTTCCTTTCTAACTTATATGGCTGACCACATGTTTCAAGATAAACTGCTTCAACCGATTTACTTTTGTACAGTTCAGTTGGTTTTTTTGGTTTGGACTTTTTACTCGCATTGATGTTGTGACTCTTTTTTATGTGCCGAGTAAGATGATCTTTACGACCAAATCGTTGTGGGCAAAATTGACATAGGAAATCTCGCAGACCAGTATGCACAACCATATGTCGACGAACATCCTTACCAGTGTAAAAACTACGGTCACAAAAGTTGCATCGATATTTCTTATCAGCTGGAGTCTTTATTACCCTCGATCCTGAATGTATTTTCAAATGGTACATGAGTTCATCTTTGGATTCAAATACTTTACTACAAATCTTACAGTCAAGGAATCCTTCTTCTACGGAATGTACAGCTATGTGTTTACGGTAACTAAGCACTGAACTGTACTCTTTTGAGCAACCAGGGCGATCACATTGTAAAGTCCGTTTAATGGGATTATGTACTTTGGCATGATTTTTTAAATGGTCTTTCCTGTGAAATGTTCGATCACAAATTGTACAATGATATTGACGTTGGTCAGAATGTATTAATACATGACGAACTAGTTTAAATTTTGAAGAAAATGCTTTTGAACAATGTTTGCACACAAATGGTTTTTCACCAGTATGTGAATAAGAATGTTGTGTCAATTTACATGGACTAGTAAACGACTTAAAACACTCTTGACATATGTGTCGACCTCTCAACATCTGATTGGCTCCAGGTTGTTGTTGTTGCAACTGTTGTGTAGAAGTACTTGAACTCTCACCACTTTCCGTACTTTCAGCCACTGTTAGTTTTTGGGTATCAGCTATACTCACCGTGCTTTCGGGTTGTTCATAACATTCATCAAACAGCTGACGTTTACATGTGGCTGGTAATTGTAAAGTTTTTCTGTTCCTTTTTTTTGATTGGTTAGAAAAAGCAGGATCGCTCGTTGTAGTTGGGGTGGAAGACAAACACACACAAACATTTTGCTGCCCAGTCTTACCTTGAATAGGTTGATTACAATTTGGACATAATTGAAAAACATGTGATCGCAATTGGCGACCTGGTGATATCTGGACATTGGATTCATTTTTTGGCCATTGACAGTCTGTAAAAAAAATAGACTATAAACTTACATGGTCCTATAAATGAATCAAATAATTCTTAATACACTATAGACAAATAATTAGGTATTATAGTTTCAACTTTACAATCTGTAAAATAAAAAAAAAAGTCAGTATATTTGACTCATGTTTTACTATTTTATAATTGTTTACTAAGAAAGTATAATAGTTATTCACATAGACAATTATTATAAAATAAAATGTGTAACACAAAAACCTTAAGCCATCATAATTTAAATAACATAAACATCTTTTATCATAGTTATATATTAATTATTTTTAGTTGTAATCTCTTTTTTATGACTGTTGTTGAGAACACTTTTTTATATTGATTTATATTTTTAGATCATTTTTAAGGATGAAAAAATTCTATAATATTTAAACAGAATACAAATTCAGATCATTAATATTATAAACAAGTATTTAGTTCTAGTAAATAATAATTCAGAATAATAGATTTGTATTCATTTCATTTTTATATTATTTTATAATAAATTCACTTTATTTTCCTATGCAAATAATAAGTTACTCATAACAAAACTGTATTCAAAATTAAATCAATTATTTTAATTCTTTTTAACAGAAATTAAATAAGAAACCTTTTACATTTAGATAAATGGGTACTTTCCTGTTATACGAGACTACCTCGACTACCACCATTATCGAGACTACCTATCTTAGCTGATATTATAGCTAAACGATATCCATAAGCTGAGATTATATTTATTATATTATATATCTATCATTAAGTATATTATTAGTTTTTGTAATTGGTGTTTGCCACAGCAAATTTGGTAAATTACAAACAATTATTATGTATATAATTGTTATCTTTATTTAATTTTTTTTTATATATTATTTGAATGTGGCCATTCCTACAATACATAAATTATTATTTTATTTGTGGATTACCATTTTGTATTACTATTATTATTTTATTGTTTTCCATACGCCGCAGCAAATTTGGCGCTTTGGAGTGTACCATGTAAAATTTGTTACAAATAATTACTAGATATGTATTTAAATTTTTTCTTTATTCCATTCTAGCCATCCCTACAATACATATTATTAAAAAAATATATCAAAGAAGGCAATAAAAATAAGATAGTCTCGTATAACAGGAAAGTACTATTTTGGTAGTCATATATAACAGGATTGTGATGTTTCACAAAATAATAGCGGTAGTCTTGGGTGATGGTTAGAATAACAGCCGTAGTCTCGTATAACAGGAAAGTACTAAGCCTATTTAGACACCTGAGAGTGCCTATCTAAATGTAAAGAGTACACAGCAAACAAAACCTGCTCTGTACTGATACTTAATTAGATCTCAGATAAAGCATAATTTACATCAAACAATCAAAAATCCATAAATTTAAAAATGAACAGTTAATATAGTGCTAAACAATCTTAGGTTTATGCCTAATATAGGATCAATTAAATACAAGGGTAAAAAGTTATTACATGGAATTAATTTTAGGATATTAAATTTGTGTTTATTCAATGCCTTATTTTAAATAGTCTGTTTAATCGATATTCAAACAATCATGTACAATTGCACAAGTAGACGTCACTTAAAGTTATTGGATTTACCTTCGACATAATAGAACCATTAAAAAATGGTTAAAACATAGGACGTATAAAGTAAAAAAAAAAATATCATAATAATAAGTAGGTCATAAATATCTCTAGAACAATCTTCATTAAAAAAATTAAACATTATTTAAGAGATATTTTAATCAATAAATACCTAGGTACCTAATAATATGTTATCTTATGATAATAACGATTTAGGCGCTTTGATTGAATTCAACTATGACAGTGTCTCTGGCTAGGTAAAGCATAAGATGATTAAAAGATTAAGGGCCGATTTCACTAACACAGTTTATCACGATTTAAGTAAACCGGAGTTTAATCGGCTGAATTTGCTCGGTTAAATATGTTATCAGCCGATTAAGCGTAATCGAAGTTTAACCGTGATTAACTGTGTTGGTGAAATCGGCCCTTAATATTTTTAATCTACAATAATACCTAACTTAAATAAGTAATGGGCGTTTATGGACCTATGTTAACTAGCATTACAGGCTTTGCTTGCTGTGACAAAACCAAAATATTTTTAAAGTAACAATCGTAAGCAAGCTGGTACTACACACCTTTGGATCCCATACCGAAGGCATATTCCTTGTATTTTGGCAGTGCGTTTCCCTGTCGGTTTGTGGACCGATGGACGTTGTGTAGATGGATGTGGTATCCAAACGGTTCCGTGCAAGCGGAACGACTAGCTGTCAAACGATATGGGTGGTGAACACGTACCCGGACAACCACGGGGAGGTTAGGTTAGATTATATGAACGACGTGCGGACGGATATAACCGTCGGACGGGTGTGGCGGCGGAGGAGTTCGCGACCACCACACGGGCGCCGTAGTCTGTTGCTGCTGTCGCTGATGCTGTTGCTGTTGTTGTCGCTGTTGTTGGCGCTGCTGTTGCTGTTGCTATCGCCGCGGCGCAACCGGTAACACACGCGTTATCGTGCGGCGATTTTCTTTCAGGCACCTCAGTTTGCACCTCGCGATGGCCGTCGGCGGCGACAGTCGTGGCTCTGGTCCGCGGCAAACGATTCTCCGACTGGCACCGTATGATTCGCCGACGACGGAACCGTGCGAGAGAAACGCAGACGATTTCGCATTGTTATCAAATGCGCCCTTGAGTAACAGGCAGCGGCGGCGGCGACGGCGGCGGCGGTGGACGGTGGTGCATTGTTTTTGTTTTGTTCCGTCGTTATTTTTTTTTCTCTCTTCTACTCATACTGCGAATCGACAGATAACGTTCGGATGGAGACCGCGCGCGCGTAACGCGCGTTCCGACCGCCGGAGCAGCAGCTGATGTCTGATCGACACTTGTCGGCTGTCGCCGCTTATCGGCTATTGTTCGTTATCGACATCGTCGTGGTTATTATTTTTCGCTGTTCTCGGCGACTCGGGATTCTGTAGACACTAGACTGTAATTTCAAGATTGTTTTTTTTCGTTTCCCTCCAGTGGGCGGTTCTAGGCTTTGATTTTCCTTTTTGTAGGTGGGGGAGGGGGGCATATAAACATCACGGATTATTTTTTGTAGATATTTGATGATACATACCTATGTATAATATTGAAATATATTCAAATGCTTCAAAATCAGTACCATGTAGTACTCACATTAGGCATTAGCCATTAATGTCATCAAATAGGTACTTAATTGTGGCAATTATAAAAATGTTTAATCAATCAGACTAAAATTTGTTTTTTATTAAACTTATAAGTGTTTTAATTTTAAAAGTAACAAGTGTACAGATTATACAAAGTAGTACTTAAGTCAAAAGATAAAAAATATCAAAATATGAAGACCTAAAAAATTACAATATAAAATCCAATTATTCATGATCGACCTAATCGATCTATTAGGTACCTACTTTATCTACTTATAGAAATGTCCCGATAGATATGCCATATACATAAGCATATACCTTTTACTTATATAGACCGGCCCATTCTATACCAAATACATACATTGATAGTTGTGTGATGCAGCCCGTTTAGTATAAATTTATACCTAGTACGAAATATGAACATATAATATTAATATATATATATATATATATATAATTTCTTACCGTATCAGAATTCAGAGTAACTCTACAACCCACTCGGTGGAAACGTGAAGTGGGTCGGTCTATTAGTAAATGGTTTATGTGCATAAGAGCGAGACCAAAACGACTAAAACGAGATATAAAATGATAAGTGATCAGTATCCATCATCCTCACTTACGACCTTGTGTAGTTGTGTGTACTCAACTAGATTTCAAGCTGTCGTAATGTTGGAAAGGATCTTTCCGTGGTTCCTGATAGCGTCAAGCGTTATTGAAACAATAAATTACTCTGAACACGACAGTCGTCAAACATAATACTAACAATTAGATAGAAATCAACCAAATTACAATTATTATAAAATAGAGAACCCAATAGTTTCTATCGGAATATATATGTATGTAGATACTACGCGTACCTACTACACAACAATTTAAGATACGACTAACGAGAATTTATTTACAATAATTATGAATTAAACAATATCGAGTATATTAATATAACATTATAGTATATTGTATATAGTATAATATTATATATCGTAATAGTAAATGTGTATAGTAGGTAGTAGGTACCTATATACAACACAAATGTCCAAACAAAAAAAAACGAACGCGTCTAAAAATCTGAACATAAAAAATAAGGACGGCACGATATCCTTTTTGGTGTGAAGTGAGCATTTGCCCTCTGCCTGCTTTTTAAAAGCATCCTGATGCTTGTAAAACGAAAAAACATGTATACTTTTATAATTTTGAGAAAATGGGTACCTAGGTAATATAAAAATATTGTGTATTGAAAAATAATTGCCCCAACGATGACGAAAGAGGATGTCAGGGCACTATTTGTTTTCTCTCTCTGATCCACCAGCAACATACCAAATTTACGTTCAGCAGAACCAATTATGCTTTTACATTTAGACCATTCCTATAATGTCCTGTTAAAGTTAACCTACACTTTACCGAACATTGTTAGAACGGCCCTTGTTATTAGAATAAATGTCCGTATTATAGCATTATCAAACTCTAAATTAAGAACATTGCCTGTGTTTCCACGTTGGCTATTTTATGACATTATAACTGTATGTAAGTTATGCGCGTGTAAATTATTACAGTTTAAAAATTTAAATATCCTAAAAATCCTAACGTAATATTCTTAAGAGGACGCTACACCCGCATGTGTTGTCTCCGTCTTGAAAATGTACAACATAGCAAAAACTGCTTTGCGAGGGAAACAACCGAGACGGCTACAATCATAACTGAGAAACCAGATTTTCACTACATAAAAAAACATTTGAAAAACACAAACAATAATGGTTTTTGAAACAGTAAGAACTTTTTGGATATTAGTGATACCAAAAAAATAAAAACAACGTTGCATAGCCAAAGTTTTCCTTTTTATGTGGTGAAAATGTCGTTTCTTAGTTAATACTGTAGCCTTCTCGGTTCTTTCCCGCTCAAAACAGTTTTTGCTATGTTGTATATTTGTAAGACGGAGACAACATAAGCGGGTGTAGCGTCCTATTAACTTAAATAATTAAACAATATCTAAAAAAGCATATGTCATTATTTTAAAACCAATAGGTAGATTATTTTCTTTACTCAAAATCTAAAAAAGTCATGAGGATCTATTTCCCATATTTCCCGTGGATAGGCCCCATGTCAATTTTTTTTTACACCGGGGCGCGAAATGTCTAATGCAGCACTACTATACTAATTTCTATTAATTATTACTCCTATATAACCAATAGCAACCAGGGTTGATTTTGCTAAACGTAAATTGTATATATTGCAAGTGAGTCATAGAGAGAAATGGTGCACTGACATTCTCAATAAATTAATAGTTGGAATTTGGAATATATTCTATACAGTATACACTATACACATATATAGACACTTGGGTATGTGAGTTGTTTGAAGGAACACTATTATTAGGTACAATAGATATTTTTAAGTACGAGCTATTATTGTTATTTGTTTATTCTTATGTCTTATCTATCAAACAAAAAGACGTGGACACACGTACTCAATAATATATTCATACTAGTTACTATCTATCATTCCTGTATAATATTACAAACAGTTGTTATTTGTACGCATGTATATGTATCTACAAATTACAATCAATCTACATAGGTACTGTACAACAACAATATAATATCATAATCCCATATACGATATACTTACGACCTACCTACCTACTTACTTAATTTTATTTCTAAAAAAGCTATTATTCATTAAATACAATAATTTACTACTCTAGTATCAAATATAAAAATCCTAAACATAAAACAACCACTTATAAGCAGGGCTTCAAAACGTTTTTATAACGTTATGAGTATAAAGTTACACAATTCAAAAAACGATTGAAACGGTTAAAGGATAACATATCGGTAAACGATAAACGATTGGAAACGGATAACGAATAACGAAACAGAAACAATAAACAATTGAAACACATAATTGCCAGAAAAAAAAAAAAATATATTTATAAAATTATAACTATCAGTAAAATATATATTATGGTTATTTTTGTAATATTATATTTCTCAATCATTCTGTTTTGTGTAGGAAACAAGCTATATCCATCAGGTAACGCTAAACGCTTCATAACGTTGAAGTTTGTAAAACATTTAAATGCTTAAGTTCAGGGGCGCCATTTGGGGTATCGCAGGTTATACATTGGCGACCCTATTTTTCGCAATATCATATTGGCCTGCCTTAATTTCATGGTGGCGCCGATGCCCGATGTATCAGTTAAATTGAATTAATTGAAATAATTAATATAAGATAAAAAATATTGTATAAATAAAGGGATATACATAGATATTAAAGATATAGAAAGAAAATATATATTAATGAATAATGATATTATACTTTTCATCAGTGTTATCACTTAAAATATTAATTATTTTTCATCCCTAAAAATAAGGTTAGAAATAACTCTAACATGGCTCCATTTCAATTTTCATTGTTATAACTGTGGCCTAGTGGTAGAAAAATGTGGCCTGGTAAAAAATTTGGCAGCCCTATTTTAAAACTGAAATGGCGCCCCTGCTTAAGTTGAATAACGTTTACATTTTTATAACGTTTAAACGCATAAATCGAATAACGTTTAAATTTTTTATGCCGTTAAACAGTCATTCGATCATAACTTTAATATCCATATAACGGTAAACGGTATTATTATTTTTGATTTAAGCCCTTTAGTTATAAGTCGTACTCATGACTTTCTAAAGTTCATAATATTACTGAGTACCTATTTTTAATTTGTTCTATTACCCAACAGCAGTAAATAGTGTTTTCATAGGGGTAGCGGATTTGATTGAAAAATAAAATCGGCAAAAACATAAAAAGGGGCCTAGTGCAAAACTTATCCGAGAGTTGTGGCACCATCAAAACATTTTCTCCGTAATTTATATGGGGCCCCTAAGGCCAACACAAAATATAGGTAGGGTCCCGCTGGTATTTGCCTTCGAAACGACCGTAAACTCCGCCTAGGGCCGGATTACGGTTATAATATGAGGGGGAAGCTATATATTCTTTCGGTGAGAATCTTACTTAAACAATTTTTTTTTATAACAGAGTTGTAGTGATTTATATTCAATATTAATATAAAATATTTATTATTTGTATATTGTAGTATTGTAACAAATTGACAAAATATTACTTTATATTTATTAATAAACTAACGATTATAAAATATGTTTTATTGAAAATATAGAATAATTACATAATACCAATTGTAATATACATTTCTTATGAAGTCGGTGTTAAAAAAAATTTATCGAGATTTTGCCTCTTGCACACTTTCTTATGACATCTTCAAATGAAACATTGCAAATCAATAATATTATAGATAATAAATCGATTAAATAAATATATTACGTTTTAACACGGTGAACACTGAACACAGTTATAGTCTGAGCTCTAAAGAATCGTGTGAGTGAGACACCGACATAATTATCAGTTCTGCGAATGTGCCTATTTGTCTTGCTAGATAGACAGGGCATGGGTCATCGAACGGTTTTATGCATCTCGTCGTCGGATGCGACTGTCTTATCTCATCACAGCGATGGATCTGAAAGCCCGTTCGATAACGAGTTAGGTTTATATTTTTACATAATACTAGCTGTATCACCCGACTTCGTCCGGTAAAAAATGAACACACCCAGTGGCGCCCAAGTCCAAAATTTTACCTATGACATTATTAGACACCTCCACATACAATTTTGACACCCACCTATTTCTTATATAAATACCTTGCCGTACACCAAGTATGGTTTTTTTGTTGTCTATCAAACAAATTTTCATAAAATAACTATAGAATGACAAAGGTGACCCCTCCTACTTACTAAATTCACCTATGACAATTGTCATAGGTAAATCGGCGTATCTCGATAACAGAATTAAGTCATAAAGATAAAAGGTAGATAAATCTCGAATCGTGATTTTAACTAATCGTTATTGGTAGGTACTAATGTAAAATTTAAACCTACATTTTTTCGATAACGCAATTTATATAATTCAGCTAGTCGTGGTATAAAAATAAAGTGATCGGTGTTTTCCATAAAACTTTCCCGTATTTAATATCAAAACTATGCAATATTACAAAATTTCTTTTAATTTGTAGGTAGCTTATAATTTCGGCCAGTCTTTTTCCGTAAACTGAGTAAACTATTATACAATCTGTGCATGCACATTTCTCGCAAACAACAGACACTAGATTGTATATTTCAAACATAAAAACAGATTACAGTTCAGTTTTCAGTTACTAAAATGTCAAATGACGAATAAAATCGAGGCTTCTTAAACAACAGGATTTGCAGTGCTTTTAAGTAACTTTAAAATTGGAAATAATATATCACCCTGCAGAAAAGTACTTGGAAGGACTTTGAGAAAAAAATCGTTAAATTATTTAAATGACAGGCTAAAAAACCGTAACCAGTAAAATGCAATAATACTCCTCTTCACCCCCCCAGACAATAAAATAAAAAATCAGTCGACGCCATGACACCCAGGAAAGTATTTAGAACAACTCAATGAAAAAAAATTGGTAAAAAGTTCAATAGTGTCGTCAGAAAATCGGTATAATATAAAACATAAGGGTCTATAGATTTCATTAGTACATTATACAATTTTAGATTCTGAGTGAAACGATGAATGTATTGATTTTACAATGATGTGTGTTTTTTTTTTATTTATTTTTTATTTTTTTTTGTGTCTGTCATCACGTTTTAGGACAGTAAAAGTGCTTGGATTTTCTTCAACAGTAGCTCTTCTGATAGAAAAGTGAATCTAGTTGGTACTTTGGGGGGTCAAAAGTATAAATTTCCCAGTAGTTTTCACAAGCGCCGGGAAAAACAACATAAAAATTAAGGAAAA
>WHPZ01580078.1:0-14443 GCA_016617965.1 Macrosiphum rosae | reverse complement strand
AGCAATTGCGAATGGTTTAAATAAATTGTCCATACTTTTCAATATATTTCCGAGTTATAAAGTACGTTTCGCCTTTTTCACTCCTTAAATGGTGGATCTTCAACATTTTAATCGTCATTATTCTCTCATATTTAATTCATTTATAGGTTGAAATAAATTTTTTTTTATGAAAATAATTTTGCCCGATTAAATTTCGAATTAACATGATTATTTAAAAATTATCCAAGTATTATAACTTATAACAATTTTAAAGGGAATTTTATTTTTTCGAGATATCGAATTACCGAGAGTCGACTGTATTTTATTATATTTTGATGAATTATTATAGTTTTAAAAAAATCAACATTTATTTAACTTGTTGTTTAAATTTTAGTAAGCTGGTTCTCATACTCAATCAAATATTTAAAATAGGATAGTTTTAAGAAAATATTATATAATATACAATCTTCAAACAAAGAATATACCATTTTAATTGGGAATAATATATTTATTAATGTTACAGGTTTACATAAAAATAAACAACTATTCCATTCTGCAGTCAGTTACTGTATAATATAATCTGTATGCAATTATCAACTCTTGTGATAATAATATCCCAGATATTAATTGTAAAACTTTTTTCGAAATTAGCTCAGAAAAAAACAAAAACAAGAATAATGAAAATAAAAAAAAACAAAGAACAGTGAATAAGGTTCCACGGAGAAGCTCAAATATGTTACAATGGGTTGTAGAACAATGTGATCACCCCTTTATAGAGTCATTAATGATTTTTAAACCATCGGAAGTCGTTACATCATAAGTCAAAGCTAATATTAGGTAAAGTGTGCTGATCAAATTGTGATTGATTACACGCATTTGGAGGGCGAGAACGAAGGTAATAAAAAAATATGTTTCTAAGTGTCTAAGTTTTTATTACATTATTTTTTCGTCCCCTCTAGTAATTCCTATAGTCATTATTTTAATTCAACTTAGGCAGAGTCGGACGTTCAAAGACTGTCTGATGATAAATCGTTGTGAGCTCCTTAATATTCGTTTACGGTAAAATCATGCAAAATGCAGCTAGAAAAGAAATTTCCAAACATTATAATAACAATCGATTATATTATATAGGAATAATTTTTATAACTGAATATATTAAAATATTACCCATAAACCTATGCATGACCAAATTTAAACTCAACATTTTTAATAGATAATACTGAATAATAACGCAATTGGTATTATAATATATATTTTTAATTTCTAATATAATGTAACTGTATATACCTACCTATGGACTATGGTAAAACAGCATTAGTTACAAACTCAAAAAGGGATGGCTTGAGCATATTATTCTATGTTATTATTTTATTATATGATTTTCGTGGAAAACTTTAAACTATCGAAACATTAGAAACGTGTATAGACTGTAGGTGTGTATCATAATTCTAGTATTTTACACATTATGCGTCAATGCGAAAATATTAACAGTACAAGTGGATTGAATCTAAAGTACCTATATTTACAATATATCATATTATTATATTATGTTACAGAACATTTTATAATAACTAAATATCTTAAACGGTTAGAAGGAATGAAGGATATGTCGTCTGGGACAATCGTTTAACTTTCATAAACATTATTAAAAATTGACAAATCAAAAATATCGTTTGCTGATCATATTATATAATATGATGCAGTTCTCTGTGTTTGATATATTATTATATGTGTACCGCGGTGATGATGACTGGTGATCGGTTTAATACTTTAATCTGAACGGAGATTTCCCATACACACACGCGCTCAGATATAATACTATATAGATAACAGTATAAGTGTACGAAACCAAACCGAGTAAACATTATATTATACACAAACGTGCGTGTATACGAGAGCAAATAAAGTATAAACACGACCGTCACCTACGTCCATATAAATATATAATATATTATTATAATATTATACTGCAGCAGGGAATAATAGGTATGGTATACATTGATATTATGGGACATCACATGTATGAACATATATATATATATATATATAAAGTATACGGACTAAACCGCAAACGCGGTAACTGCAGAACCGCCAGGACCACGGAATATTGAGAATACAATATAATATTTTATACAGAAACGATTCGGTCGGGGCGCTCCGAGTCTCGAAAAGCGTACATGTTGTAATATATTATTATTATTATTATGTGGATAATAATATTATTATAATTAATGCGTGCCAGTAAAAGGCGCGACAAACACCGATGGTCGGCGGCGTCTTTGCGAATCAAAGTCTCGGTGCTTGTGTGTGTCCTTTACAGCAGCCGCCGAGTATTAGCCGCCCGACGTTGTACACAATGGGCACGGGAGACTTCAACAGACGCGCTCTATCGCGCCCTGCTGAGCTAAACACACAAAATCCCTTTGGTCGACACCGACTCGACTGACTACCAAATACACACACACACACACACACACGCGCGATTATATTATACGTCACTGCACAATAATCGTATCATTTGTATTTTTATTATTATTACGCGTACCTACACGCACGCGGACCCCACTCGCCGCCTACCGCCGTATTATATACTTTATAATGTACACAGTATAATATAATACCTACCTGTAAATACTATTAATATAGTATGTATATATAATTTTTTAATTGCATTTCCTTTCTTGTCGCAAACAAATGTGTGTTGCCTATCACGGTGGTGTATTCACGGTCGACAATCGACTTTTTTTTATACGCAACACATAAAGAGAATATTAGTTAAGAAATTATAGCATACGATAATATACGTAATGTGTTTTATTTACATTTACTTGATTCCTATGTGATTTACGCCAATTATAACGTAATCTAGTCAGTTCCAGTTTTTACGGACGGGACGGATAAAAAATAAATTCGACCGAGAACAAGGCAAAAATATCGATTTTTTGTAGTTCGAATACCGACTCACTATATTAATAATTATCATAATGTGCTCGGAATAATTAATATTGGTGAGATGTAGGTAATGGCACAATTATCTATATCGATTGCAAACCAAACGGCGTAAAATAAAATATTGTGGACTTTCGGTGTTGTGCTGTAGAAAGTACAGAACAGCACACAGGAGTCGATTTTTTTTTTTGTTGGAATCACAAAACACTATTGTATTCATAAATGCATAATATATATCTTACAAGTTATAACTGCATACACCATATTATACACAATAATATAATATTATAATCCCGCAATTCGCATTGGACACAATACAATAACAATAACGGCGTTGACTCGAAACGAAACTCTTTCGCAGAGATAATTTTAAAACTCTTTTTCTATACCGACGTTTTTCGATTTCGATGCACACACACACACAATATAGAATAAAGTCTCGACGGGTTGATTAAATAAAATTCACTTAATATAATATGATAACTATATAGTATGTATATTGTGCTGTACAGCGTATATATTATGAAAGCGAATAATAACGTCTGAATGCACCTTTTAACGTCCCGACCGACCGTCGTACTTAATAATATTCATAACAATAATAATAATAATTTAATATCGTTATAGAGAGTCGGGCTTGATGATAATATATGACGCGAGTGTGATGGTCGCGACAGTTTTGTCAGACCCACATTTTGATTCCGTCGTGTACCAGCGACCCATACCCACATACTACGGGTTTTCGTACCTACATGTATATGACATATAGGCATTATACGCACGGGTTAACCTAATCTCACACATGGTTTGACAGATAATTGACAACCGTGTGTCCAGGTGATCCGAGACGTGTTTTCTTTTCAGTCGTCGGTGTATCTCGCCGACCCCTCGCGGTTGCTACTTGTGCACCTTTATACATGTGTGTGTGTGTGTGTGTGTGTGAGTGGGTATATACGACATGGATCCGAGTCACTGCGGAGAGCGATGCGCGTAATTTATACCGGTATATGGTATTATGTTTATAGCTATATATATATATACTTAGATATTATACTATTATATCGAAGGCGTTCGACCGCGATTGAAATTTTTATAAGGACGTCGCGTATGCTATATGCTATATGAAGTATATAAAACCTCTTTATACATCATGTACCTATACCTATATAGATGACATGTACATGCGCACGTATATAGTATAATAACATGTACGGAAAACGTCAAACGTTGGACACTGTCATATAATAGCTCTTTGGAAGCATTTTAGATACTTCATATTATTAATGCGTATTCAAGTATATATATAATATAATACGATATAGTGTACAATAATGCATGCTCACTCAAATCGTCTAAAATCGATAACAATAAAAACGCCATGTCCTGCAAACGAAATAATTTGTTGTACGAGTAGGAACGCGTCGTAGATACAAATAATATAATAATATGAGAAAAGTGTATCGAAATCAAATAGGTACAATATAATATATGCACCCGATATAATTTGTATTCGGAATAACAAAAATAATGTACAATAGTATAATACCTATACTCAGTAGCATAATATTATTATTATAATAATAAAAATAACGTGCCGGAAATATTAACGATTTGTGAGCTATATAGTGTTTTTAACAATAAAATTCGAATTAAATATATTAAAAAGTTATATTACAATGAAAAATAGAAATTGGAATCAAAAAGAAAAAGTCTAGATTTAAATCTTTAATTTTTCATTATTGTACCTGCTTCTATAATCTCAATAAAGTATACCGTTTATTTTCATCGTAAAAACGTAAATATTAAATTAATAAATAATACTGGAACAATGTTAAATAGAACCTGTTAACAGTTAATTAATACATTTAACCATAACATACTACTTACGCATACAATTCTGCAGCATATCAACTGATATTGAAGAGTCTTAAACCTTTGCAGGTGTGACATTTATCTTTATAAAAACGCGAAAAATATCTTCTCCTCTCAAATATATCCGATTCGCAGTAGTAAAATACCAACATCTTTTTACATAGTAAAAGACCCAAATCAAATTCAAATTACTCTTACATTAGCTATGCGAAGTTTACTTTTTCGCGGCCACAGAGAAAAGCTCGGTAGTGGAAAAGGAGAAAACGGCAATTTTATTTGTTTTATTGAGTTACTTGCAAAATACGACCCAGTACTAGAAAAAGTTATTAATCAGGGTAATAATAAAGTAATTTACTGTAGCCCTAAAATTCAAAATTAACTAATACAGTTAATTTCAAATAAAGTCGAAAACGAGTTAATACTTAATATTAAAGAAGCTCTTTTTTTTTCCATTATAATTGATACAACGCAAGATATTTCAAAAGTTGATCAGTTAAGTGAAATTTATCGTTATTGTGTTATAGAAAAAGATGAATACGGAAACCCAAAAAATGTATGTGTTAAGGAAACTTTTTTAGCATTACATGAAGTATTGTTGATTAATCTGCCTCTTCTCTTTCTGAACTAATATTACAGAATATTGAAAAAAAGGGATTGTCTATCGCCAAGTGCCGTGGTCAGGGCTATGACGGGGCTGCCAATATGAGTGGTATGTATAATGATTTAGATAATGCATCCAATTTATTAAAAAACTGTTATGAACAATTAAAAGAATATAGATGTAATTTTAATGATCTGTTGGAAGAAGCGAATATAGTTGCTAAAAGTTGGTCTATCTCTACAGAGTTTCAAAACAAACGTCGTAAAGTTGTAAAAAGATATTTCGATGAACTATATGTACTGATATGCGTTTAACTTATCCAGAAAGCTTATTTCGTGTAACTATTTTTAATAGAACGTTGGATATATTAATAAATCAAATAAGTAAACGTTTTTCAAGTTTTCATGAATTAATGCCAAATTTCACATGTTTACAACCATCTTTTCTTATATCAGCAATAGATTTAGAGCTTTTAAATGAAGCTACGAAGTTGGTAAACAAATATGATAAAGACATATCAAAAACATTTACAAGTGAAATTTTAGCTGTAAGATCAACTCTTAAAAATCAAATAAATCAACTCAATTCAACTAGAGATCTTGCTCAACTTTTAATGGTGAAAAATCATTCTTTAACAGCCAGTTTCCCAGAAGTATGTATACTGCTCTTTTATTATTTTTGACAATTCCTGTTACATCTGCAAGCGCGGAACGGTCATTTTCGAAACTAAAAATTATTAAAGGATATTTAAGGAGTACAATGATGCAAGATCGTTTAAGTGGCCTGGCGTTAATTTCAATCGAACAAGAAACAGCCCGAGAAGTTGACTTTGAAAATTTAATCGATATGTTTGCCGAACAAAAAGCAAGAAAGAAGAAATTTTGAATATTTAAAATTTGTATTGCTTTGTATATATTTTTTAAACCAAAAAAATGTTTAATACAATTTTACTATAAAAATAATATTACACTAAACATGTTTTTTTATTGTTTGTAACCTTAAGGGGTAGAATTTTGTAGGTGGTTACTTTTTGTAGGCTATTCCTCATATCTCTTTCTTCCAAATTTATAAAACTAAGGGCCCGATTGGATTATTTTGCCACGGGCATTAAAAGTTCTGGTTACGCCACTGCTTGAGAAGTATATCGCGTCGTAATCCAAGAGCGACTATACCGAATTAATATATAGTACGAAGAAAATGTATATTTATTGTACTCGTAGACAATATAACATGTGCCTACTACAGCCATTGTCGTTTGTAATGTACTAATAAGTAATAACATAACGTAAACCGGAAGATTATCGCACAGGAACAGGAAGATCCGAAAACGCGACGGACTCGGAAAGGGTATAGTAAGTCAAATAGCCCCGTATATATATATATACGTACAATATTATGTAGTTATTGTGAGGTTCGTAATAATAATTATTGTTCGTTTCCATCGCGGAACCGTGGCTAAAGCGTTATACACGCGCATATAGGGTGAACGACAAAAATTGTTATTTAATTAGAATATTATTGTATCTGTCGAGGGCGGTTTGTCGCGCGGCGGCGCTGGCCCCTCGACCGGAACTCGATTCGTCGTACTTTATCGGGGTCATTATTGTCGTTGTTATTGCCGCCGAATATATATATACATATATATACGCATCTTCCGCACAGCTGTACTCATATAATAATACTATATACGAATACCGCATAACCACCGCGAGATATATTTATACATTTTATAGTTCAGAGGGACGTTATGGATGGTCGGCGGGGTTGCCGTTTGGTAGTGGTGTTCGTTCGTTTTTTTTTCGCGAAATAAATCGGGTACACGCTCTGTGAAAAGTAAAATTATATTTCAAGCTCGATTTAAAAATAAAAGCCATGCCGTGTACGCTCAGCCTTTTCATTGTGCACGCGCCGCGCGCACCCCATCCTCCTGTGTTTAGGTATAAATATATATATATCATATAATAACGTTGCGGCGTAATAATAATGAAAAGCCACTTTATGTTCACGGCGTGTTGAACACTGCCTCTCCGTGGAAATGAACTACCAGAGTCGTCGTCGTCGTCGTCGTCGTCGTCGTCGCCGTCGAGGCGGGAACTATATTATTATTATTATATAATATATATATATATATATATGTATAAAATAAACCCAGAAAATATTATTTCGATTGCATTTAAAAGGGAAATGACTTTTTAGCGATCACGCGTGGTTTTTCTTTTTTTCTTTTGTCCAATCGGTTCTACGTGACTTTTTGAACATAATAACACATTAATATTATATTATTATGTATACATATATATAGAAGTGTGTACTCGTCCGAGAATGAAAACTATGACGTTCCCCGTTTTCTGTTTCACGAACAGCCCAACAACCATTGCGGCGAATAATATTATAAATCAATGCCCATTCTTCGTATAAAACGAAAACGGCATATAAAAGTATGATAAAAAACCACTTATGGTCCAAACCAGGGTTAAATCTTGTGGCAAAAATTTAGGGTTTTGAGCAGCTATGCTGCTGTAGTTCTGTCCACTGTTGTCTATTACACAGATAACAGCGAACAGAACAGTGTTTGTTTATTATTTAGATAGGTACCTATAAATGTGTATTATAATATATCGTGACATCGTATACATACCCATATCTAACGGTACTTGATCTACAACGTGAATTAATTTCTTAGAGCTATGCGCTACTTAAGGACAAACAGAGGTTCGAGCATGACCCTGCCGTGGCGAATATAAGGGAGGAAGAGGAAGAGAGTCCTCCGTACCAGTTGAACCCGAGTACTGGTGGGATCATGTGGCCTATCCAACCACTCCTTGTTCGACTGCTTTTCCTCCAGCTATATCTATTAGAGACTACCCCCGGGTCAGCATATGTGATCTTTAACCACAAAATAGCTCTTGCTACTACTGGCAATCGAAGGTCTAAAGGCGGGTCTGGACTGACTATCAATATAGATGTGAGGGGTTAATTTTCCTCAGGAGACTGTGGGGCTCCTTACCATCTCATGGGTAGCAGTCTCCCCCCAATTTCGGCAAGCCAATCATTGATCAGATGGTTGGAATATTGTAGCTATGTACTCCCAGAATTTAGATAATGCACCAGGGCCTAAACCCGGCTCGGTCTATCAGCAAGGACTCGCTTACCGTATGGTATAGCTGAAACGTTTTAGAATTTGATTATCATTGTTATCCTTTTATTCATCTATTACGATCAAGAAGGATTTAAATGTTGCCGAAAATTTACCCCTCTCCTCCACCGTGGACAAGGGTTACTATACACACAATAAGCAACTCTATAAAGATGCAACATTTTTGCCACCTTGTGAAAACCGCCCCACCCACTCCTAAGTGACCAATGCGCTGTGCGCATTATATTTCATGTTTTTTTTCCACATGTGTCAATGCTTAACAATACCGAATAGAAAATATAGGTATAAATTATATACATTATACAATCGAAACATTCAAGAATTAATTATTGTGTAACCATGTTATATAGCTCAAAATATTGGATTGGAAATAGTAATATTTTATTAAATTTCACAATCACACAAAAGTGTGTTTATAATTTTACGATTAGTTATGTTCAAACTTCTATCATGCAATACCTATACAATATTTCAATATCATGACCTCATATAGACGATGACATTATAATTTATATTGGTGTACATAATATATAATATATATGTGTATATAATATATATATACATATATATTATATGGAATATAGTTAGAATATACATACAAAAAACAAAAAATAAAATTGAATGATAAGGTTTTTTCCTAATATAATTCAAATTTAAACAAAAACACTTAAATAAAAATGAAAAATAATTAAACCAAAATGACATATTGTGTTTCAATCAAATAAAATAATGACTAACAAAACAAAAAATCAACAAAAGCCGTGTATCGCATATACATGCAGCATTATTGCATCAACACATTATAGGTCCATATCTGATGTCACGTGTCAAATGATTACAGTTAAATTCGGTTATTTATATATTGTGTAATTAAAAACCTTTATAGTGTATTGTAGCATTTATAACTTCATTGGAATAAATAATTTTAATTGTATTCTGATTTCTGAGGTTTGTCTATCAACTATATAGATTAAGTGTATAAAATATTGTGAAAGTTTGTATTGTAATCCAACAATACGAACTCTATGTTAACTACTATATTTGCTACATTTTCAAATATTTCATGTTCTTTGGAATAACCAAATAATGGCAATATTTCAGATGTTTGTACATTTTTCAAAATTTTGAGCATACCTCAAAAACGGGAATTTCCAGAAAATGAGACACTGACCAATGAATTTATTTTATCAAAATCCCCTAGAGTTACAAAATTCTGACGAAACCGTGGGGCCGTTTTTGAAAGAAAAAATGTAGAGGGTCACAATTATTGCTAAGTCAATAGTATTATATTATTGTACAGCTATTATATTATATAGAATAGAATATCACATAAACTGTATTTTTTAATATCACACTCACAATTATTTATAAGATTACATTTTTTTTTATTGGGATACATTCGTATACCCGCTATATAGTGTAAACCTTCTAATGGCTTCCATGCACTATTACTAATATTAAATGTGTTATAGATTATCAGAGATTCCGTTAGAGGTACCTATCTACTTTGGGAAGCACAACACCGTACACGTGCGAGGTCCGCTCCGGGCGCATCACATCGTCATCGGCGGCAGGCAAAAGAGAACAGTTTTGTACTCTCGCGGTGTACCTATATAATATGATATAATATATATATATACATAGTAGGTACATAATGTTATATTCATCATATTATACGTTTAGTTTTACCCAGCGTGAAGCTGCTCGAGCACTTATAATCATATATTACAGGTACATATATACGATTATTATTATTATTATTATTTTTTTATTATTATTATTATTCAATAGGTAGGTACATTGCCGCGGCGGCGTTGACTCTGGACGACAGAGTTCCGCGGTCATGAGGTATATTATAATATATAGGTATACGTTCGGGGGTTGTGGTCGGAGGGGTGTTCTGGAACCGATTACAAATGAAATTTCCCATTGTTGTGTTTGCTTTGATTTCGTTACGTTTGAAGAGACGAATGTTTGTTGTTTTGTTGTACGTATATATATATATATATATCGTGTTGTCTACGATTTCAATGCCACCGCTATATATATAAATATATAAGTAAACCATTTGTACAAACGTATATAATATGTACGTGGCTAGGTACATAGAGACTGTGAGAGAAACACACATCGCGGGAACAAAATATTATATTATGTACATATACACAGAACGAGATGGATAAGAAGAAGAAAAAAAAAATTAAAGAATAAAATAAAATATTATCTTCGATTGTTATTACCGGTCGGCGACGGCCATTATACGGAGTCGAGTAGGTTAGATATACGGAGTCGACGAATTCGACGACGACTACGATTGTTGTTATTATTATTATTATTATTATTATTATATTGTATAGTCGGTCGTTATTGTTATTATTATTATTATTGTTGTTATTGTATAACTCTTTGTTGTGTGATTCTGTAACACCTCACACCTCATTACCTGTCCTAACACGGCGGGCTATCATTGTCCGTGTACAGTCTTCTGCGCAGGTGTCTTTATAAGCGTTGTTGTTTTATATATATTTATTTTTTATTTTTTTTTTTATTGTTTCACGTGAAAAAAATATACAGACGTAACGTATTTGTCTTTGCCCCGACCGACTTGGTAAAATATTTGTCGACACGCTGCCGTCGTCGGATATCCGCCATGCCGAACACCACGGTTTGAGCAGGATACATACATTTCTGGGATACCCCGGCGCTCGGACACGACTATAGTCCGCCGTCAACGCCTCGACCCTCCCCCTCGTCATCGTCTCCTGCTATATTACGGTTCCTATATACAATTCTTCCTCCGCTGCGGCCACGCCAACTGCAGTGTATATTACACACGGATAACTGTATTACCCGACTCCACTCGGGTGAAAAATTGGTTCTATGAAAATATTTTTTACAATTTTTCCGGGCACAATATTCAAATGGATCAATCGTATAGGTCATAGGACGTAACTATGGGTATTAAAACCCGTATCCTTCTTTGAATAAATTATATGATCTTCTGTCAATATAATTTTATGGTATAATAATATGTATAAGAATATATTTTAGCAACTATAAGTTATATGTGCTGAGGTGAAACTAACATTTTACTATTTTACACCACCGTACGCTCAGACACGACATTTGGCAAGATACCCTCTAAGTACGTACGTCACACCAGCCCCCCTCATTGTAAAAATATTTAAATTTTATTATTCTATATTTTAGTATATGCTGTTTGTACGAATTTGTACGCATGGGTACAAAATTGTACGAACGAAGTGGCTCATTTATATAAAAAAAACCCGTCGAAGGGGGGACGTCACACCAGCTCCCAAAATAGGTTTTTCAACATTTCGGTTTAGGAGTGCTGCAGTATTCTCAGATCGTCAATTCCCTTGTTCACTTGTTTATCATACTTGCATAATTAAATATATTTTATTTTCGTTAAAAATGTTTTCCTGACGTATACGCAAGTACAATGCCTATATTATCCAATTTGTAGGCTCAGTCCTCCGAGTTAGTAATGATACCGTCGATACGGACGCAACGGTTTAATACCTTTACTACGGTACACAATATAATGTCCAGACATTATTTTATGAAGTCGTTATAGTTGCATAATGTTATAACGGTCATTATACGTACCACTCGTGCGTTTTGCAATTTTATTCGTCAGAGTTCAATTTTACGCAATTGTGTTAAATTGAATCCTTTGTATAAATATGGAGAAATTATAAACAATTTAAAAAATAAAATAAAAACATAAACATAAAACGCAAGTAATAAATTAATAACCCAATGAAAATTGTGAAAATAATTTAATAACGAATACAACAACCATAGGTAATGGAAAACAAAGATGACAATATTATATTATTTTTTATATTAGGTATATATATACAATTCATATTATTATAATATCATCCTAAATATGTTTACTAGGCCGGCGAACTATACACAAATATAACAAAACCTAGTGTAAACACTATAAGTATTAGTTTGATATTGTAGTTCGTTTATCATCAACTACCTAGAAGTTATAGCCTATAGATATTAGTACCTAAGTTCATAGTAAATTAATTAATGCATGTCATACTACATAACATGACTTCAGCCACAATATATTTGTTACACGAAAGATTGTAATATATTAAACTTATATGGTGGGTTAGGGTAAATTGATATAATACCACATCACCACATCACCATTTATATTGCGTATTATACCTAAAATTGAAATAGGTATATGTCATGAATCGATCATTATACTATGATATAGACATATAGTATATGTATATATAAGATCTATATATAGATGAGAAATTAAGTTTACATTAGATAACCCCCTTTCACTTATCAGTCATCATCTGTACAATGTTGAATACATCATAGGAACTAAAAAGTAAACAAGAAAAATTAATCTTCAGCCTCGTAAAAGAATAATACTGCTTAAACCTTCCGCATTGATTTGATATTGCTAGCATTATAGCACTCAATCAAAGGAGGATAGGATTGGAAGAATCTAGCTTTATAACATGGAATCACAGCTCTCACGTTTTGGATATATTAACAGTCTACAATCTGTATAGATTGAGTTCGTAGTGATAGTAAAATTACATCGATTTAAATATAATTATATTATCATCTTTTATGAAAAAATCGATTGAATGGTAACAATATAATATATATACTTATTGTTTGACAATTGAATTTTCATTTAGTAACAGTAAAATACTTAACTTTAGAACTTATATACATTTTTATATGTTATTCTTTCTTCTATTGTCATAGTTTTATTTGAATTATAATATGTGAAGTATAATAATCTCCCGTAAAAAACTAACATTACAAGGATTTTTTTTTTAATATGATATTCCATTGTATAGTTTATAATATAAGTTCTATGCATTAGATATATTATTCAACTATAACACTACATTTATTTCTCGGGAAATAATGTCCCTTAAGAAAACAAAATCAATATACAATATATAATATTATATTATAAAATATCAAATAAACAGTTGACAGTCGTAGATAATATAATAAGATTACAAACCAATTTTATTTAAATTCTATATACCTATAGGTTTATTGTCATTCGGGCAATTATTTAAACGTGTAGATATATCGTATGCACTATGTACAAATAGGTACCTACATATAGTGAGATATGTGTAACGAATGATTGAAAATGGAATTTAAACAGATTTTGAAATAAGTGACTATTACATTTTGAGACCTATAATGCTGCATGTGGTGTGTTACGAAGATCTGATTATTTTACCCTTTAAATATCACCACATGGTACTTGAACCTTTGAAGGTTCGAAATAATTGTACCAAGTCTCGCATGTAATTTTCACCATTCACATAAAACCATTTATCCTCCGCAGCAGACCTAAATAACTCCTATTGCATCCAGTTTTCTGAGCGGAGACGGTTTGTCAGTCTGGATATTTTATATTGTTATTATAAATTATAGATTGTAAGTTGAATTAATATTATAATATTATAAGTTTTTATTCGTTTCTATGGTGATAAACAAAGCGTTAGAAATGAAAATCCCGTTTTTAACGGTTTTTCGTAATTTGTTGGTGATTTTTCACGTGACATTAAATAACTACTGAGGAAATCGAAAAATGACCACTCTTAAGTACCATCTTGATCCAATTTTCTTAAAAATAAGATAATATATGTTGAAATCAAAGCACTCCTTCTGGTAGAAATTTTGTATATAGGAAAAAAAACACCATTGTAAAACCACTATAGTTTCCAGCTTGCTCCGCTCAAAATCTAAAATGTAATAATTTCAACCAATAACATTATTTTATTGCAAAAATACTTTCCAAGTCCCTATCCAAACTCAGATCTGCATGTTATTACATGTTTAAAAATTAA
>WHPZ01580076.1:0-15165 GCA_016617965.1 Macrosiphum rosae | reverse complement strand
TCTTTCAAAAAGTTTTTTAGCGAACCATTTATACCATATTGTTCAGTGTTGTGACCATGGTTCAATATCATTATCAGCTTTGGTCAACGTTTGGAACAAAAATGTCGTGGAACAAATGTTTTGTGGAACAAATATTCTTGGAACAAAGTGTATTGGTACAAATGTTTTGTGGAAAAATGTTCATCGGAACAGATGTTTTGTGGAATAAAGAGTAAAATTTGGATAAGTGGAAACAAATATATTGTGGAACAAACGTTTTGTGGAACAAATAGTACTTAAAAAAAAATAATTTTTATTAATAAAAATTATTATTAAGATCCACAAACTATTAACTAGACTGTTGTTCCGAGAGATTTTGTTCCACAAAATATTTGTTCCGATAGACTTTTGTTCCGCAAAACATTTGTTCCAATGGACATTTGTTCCACAAAACCCTTGTTCCACGTTTGGAACAAGTATTTTGTGGAACAAAAGTCCATTGGAACAAGTGTTTTGCGGAACAATATGAAATGTCCCCATCTGGACGTGTTGTTATCTTGAGACCGGGGAAATGCTCAAACATTAAACAAATAGAGTAATTACTACTCTATGGCTCAAACGCTGTTTTATCGGTTGATGAATTTTACTCAGTAACCGATTAGGTACTACGAAATCTATAGCATAATAATATTAACGTTTTTTACAATCTCATCGGCTTGTGATGATGCAGCGGCGTTAGTGGCAGCGCGAGCTCATCGACCAATGAGAGCGGACCACGAGCGGCTGCCGATGATAACACGTCCGTGTCGATAACGCGAGACTGCGAGAGCCGAGAGATTTAGGTTGTCGCCGCCGTCGTTATTTTGTCTCTTCCGATAAGTTCAGCATAAACGGCGGAGACGCAAATACAAGTCACGTAACCTAATCGGACGCGCGCACGTCGACAAAGGACGCTCCACGCACCGAACAACCAGCCGGCGGCAAACACGGTCGCGCCACGATTTCCTTATCGCCCACACTCTATAGCGAGTGCCACAGAACGTCCTGTCGTCCTCCGATCGAACGGCACTCCGGTCTCCGGCACAATCGTCCCCTGACTCCCGCTGCGCGCGTTTAAAATATTATTCCTTTGTTCTCGATTTCCTCCGATTTTTGATTTCCCGTTGTAAGAATAAAACGCCGACTGAAATGAACCCGCTGCGCTGTAAGTAGTACCTGCGTCGGACATTCGGACGCTCGTTCGCAAACTGCCGATCGCGTCGAATACGGCTCGCTTTTATTTGTTTTTGTGATTTTTTCAGACGTTTTGTTAGCGGCCCTTGCCAGTTCCGCGGTGGCCATATATCCGTCCAATTCGGACGTCATTGAACTCACCGACGACAATTTCAATCAGGTGCTTCAAGGCGTCGAGATATGGGTGGTCGAGTTCTACGCCCCGTGGTGCGGACACTGCCAGCGACTTGTACCCGAATACTCGAAAGCCGCCAAAGCCCTTAAGGTATAGTACTCACGACGGTGCTACGCATTCCAGGTGCTAGCCAGGTTCTTATGCTTATCCTCCGTTTGTTTTTATTCAGGGTATTGTCAAAGTGGCTGCCATAGATGCCGATAAGTATCCGTCTTTCGCAGGCCGTTATGGGGTACAAGGTTTTCCTACAGTAAAAATATTCGTTGATAAAAACAAACCACAAGATTTCACCGGAGATCGAACGGCCATCGGTATTACTGATGAGGTCACCAAAGCCATAAAAAACGCCATTAGCGCTAACCTCCAAGGTGTACCTTACGGATCATCTAAATCGTCTAAAAAATCATCATCTGGTGACGACGTTGTTGAACTGACTGATTCTAATTTCGATAAGCTTGTATTGAATTCTGATGATATTTGGTTGGTTGAATTCTTTGCCCCATGGTGTGGACATTGTAAAAACTTGGCTCCTCATTGGGCAGCAGCTGCTTCAGAACTCAAAGGAAAAGTAAAGCAAACATTGTGTCTCTATAATATTTTAAAATTGAGTCTTTATGATTATTTATGCTTTTAAGGTTAAACTCGGAGCATTAGATGCTACTGTGCACTCTTCAAAAGCTCAAGAATTCAACATTCGTGGATATCCTACTATTAAATTCTTCCCATCTGGTACATCCAGTTCAAGTGGAGCTGAGGAATATACTGGAGGAAGAACATCTTCAGACATTGTTAGCTGGGCAATGCAGAAACATCAAGAGAATGTACCACCACCAGACATTATTGAGGTAAGGTTTTAGAAAATAGAAGTAATCAATAAACTATGATTGCTTAATTTAAATTGTATTTTAAATAGATTGTAAATGAAGATACATTCAAAGCTGGGTGCTCAGAGCATGCTCTATGTGTCGTCTCTGTACTACCCCACATTTTAGATTGCCAGGCCAGCTGTCGTAATGAGTACCTGAATACATTACGCTCATTAGGGGATAAATTCAAACAAAAACTTTGGGGGTAAATTTTGTTTCAATATATACATTTTTTTATACTTCATATATTTTTCACACAATCACATATCTTCGATTTTACCAGATTCTTGTTTCTTGTTCTTATTCCTACTGTATTTTTTTTCCTTACAACAGTTTGTAGTTTATTGTTAAATATGATTCTAAAAAAACTATTTAGATGGTTGTGGGCCGAAGCAGGCAAGCAACCAGAATTGGAATCAACACTAGAAATCGGTGGTTTTGGATATCCCGCATTGGCTGTGCTGAATGTTAAAAAAATGAAGTATTCAATTTTAAGAGGGTCGTTTTCAGAAGATGGAATTAAGGAATTTTTAAGGTATGCAATAGTTATCTATTTTTTTTTCTTATAAATTGATTTAAATTTTATACCAATTAAATATGTTTCCATTCTTCAACAGAGATTTGTCTTACGGTCGTGGTACAACTGCCCCGGTCAAAGGTGCTGCATTACCAGAAATTCAAGCAACTGAACCCTGGGACGGTAAAGATGGTGAATTACCAACTGCCGATGATATTGATTTATCTGATGTTGACTTAGACGATCTTCCTAAAGAAGAATTATAAACACATCTCCGGTCTCTCTTTTTTTTATATTTTATATTTTTTAAGACTGAACAAGTTTTGCTAATAAAATGTTTAATTGTAACACTTAACAGTCAACCTTCTGATTTAAACTTCAATAAACTAATGTATTATAATCAGAAAACTAATATTAATTTGATGAAAATACACTCATAATTTGTAACTTATTAATTAACTAGTTGTTAAAAATAATCTAAATAATACCTAGATTTCCACCTATTTATGTGTACTATTCTTTTTTAAGATAATATCAGAGTTCAATTTTTGAAGAATGTTTTTTTATTTAATTTTTATTATTATTATTTTTAAAGATCCATTGTAATCCGTAGTTGATTAAATTGTTTGATGGTATTTATTATAATTAATAATAGTAATAATTGCTAAATGGTAACTTATTGTATTCTATAATCCTCCAAAGTAATAATGATTATTAAATTGAATTATTCATGGCGCGCACACATTATTTAGAATGAAATGTATTTTTGTAGATCAGAAATCTGCATTAAATTTGTCAGTAAATTGTGTTTAGTGAATTGGCCAAGTTGATACTTTGTATAAAATCAAATTTGATGATGCTATTAGACATTTATAATAACGTGGATTTGTAATGTTGTAATTTGAAAAATCAAATCCTTAAGAAAAATTAATAAAGGCATTTATTTGAAATATTATTATTTTATTATCATAAGCCTTTTTAAAATGTATTATTTTCAAAAGATAAATAAGAGATTATTGTTAAATACATAATGAGTAAAAATGTTTTCAAATAAATCTGCATGCAATAGTATAAAATCAACAAAATTATTGTTAAGAAGGAACCTCTCTAACAACTAGTTTTTGTCATATGGTGTTCAAGAAGTTACACTGCCCCAAAATGTGATGACAGACTCAAAATTTAAATTTAAAAAAAAAAACGCATTGTAAAACCAGTATATTCATTACTCCTCTCAAAATATGCATTAATAAAATTTAATTAATTTAAGGATGTTTTTTTTTATTTATTAAAAATGAACAATCGTAAATAATTTTAGATTCTTAGCGGAGCATAATGTGTATTTTTTTTCTCTGTCAGTAACATTTTGGGTAGTAAAAATACTCCGATATTCTAGATCATCATTTGCTGATAGAAAAGTTAATCTAGTTGGTACTTTTGGGAGGTCAAAATAGAAAATTGCAAGTAGTTTTAAAAAGCATCCAGAGAAACAAAAAAAAAAGTAATTTTTATGCAATAATTAATAATCGTGGACCCTTCAAATTTTCACCAAATATTTATACTAGCATTTTCAATGAATTGTAACAATTTCGAAGTATTTTGTCTCTTTTTGAGCTGGTTATAACCTTGAAACCTTTTTTTTTTAATTTTTTCGATAAAAACATATTCACTTAGTAAAAAGCTTGGAAATTTAATGCAAGGTTCCATAAAAGTTTCTATTCATTATATACATTATATTATACAAGTTCAAATATATTATTAAATATACTTAGGCACAATTATTTTTTATATGCTTTAACAGTTCACATTTTGACAAATTTTCAAACTATTCGGTTAGAAGTTCATAAATGGTTTTCCTTTCATAGCTAACATTAAAAATTTTAATAGAAGAGTTCACACAAGTTTTTCTCCTTATAACAATAAAAAAAAGTTTACTTAAACTGAACATTAATTTTTTATGAGTGTTTGAACTTAGGTATAGACGTATAGTACATTTTTATGGTATTTGATATTCAGCGATAAGCCGATAAATTATCGAATTCCCATTAAACGATTTTTGATGTTTTGTTCAATTTCCAAAACGAATAACTATAGACTTTTGAAATGGTACATATACTGTACAGCAGAGCGGTACCCATATGTCCACATTTTTAAAATTAAACTTTGTGAACTGTTGGTTAATCCATAGGCGGATAAACCATTAATTATTAAAAGGGGCCCCTGTCCCACAAGAAAAAAAAATAAGTTCACTTCGCTCGCAAGTACATTATTAGGATAATTATATGAGCTACCATATCAAAAGAAAACAATGTACAACAAAACATATTTTTAAAATCGTTTATTTATTTTTTAAATTTTTAAATAATAACATTCTACCAAATACTGGGACTTCTAAAGCTCCTAATTTATTAATGATGTCTTCAGAATCAGTTTTGTTCAGAATATCTTTTAGATTATTTTCAGAATATTTGTAAGTAATTAGTTATTACCCAACTCAGAACCGTGAACACTACCCGCTGCCAACCGGTAATCGACGTTGTAATTGTAATGGCAGAGTGGTGGCTGCTCATAAAAAGTCTTTGGTAAAATACTACAGAATAGTAATAGATTTATAGATATTAGATTATCTATACTATTAAATAAAATGTCGCTTTTTTTTGTTTGGGATAAACTCCGTTCAAACTTATTCAATCGTGTGCAGTTTTTTTTTAAATTAAAGAGGACATCACTTAGAAGGTTTTGGGCATAAATTTGGTCCGATAAAGTTCCCGATTATTAAATAATCGATTTTGGCTTTTGGTGTAACTCTAAAACAAATGATCGTAAATACATGACATTTTCAGTGAATGTTTATATTAACCTTTTGTCCTTTTCTATAAATGAAAAAATTTTGACTTGTTTTGAGCTGTTTACGGATATACTCAGTTTCAAACATTTTTAGGTTTTTTTCTATGAATGTCAATAAAACTTTATTTGTTAAGTAAAAAAGCTTGAAAATTTAACACAAAGCTTCTATTATGTTGTTACAATGACATTTGAAAAATATTAAAATCCTTAGTCACAGTTTATTTTTATAGTCATTTTAAGTTCAAATTTGGACGAAATTACATATTAAAAAACCTAGAATAACTATTTTAGTTATTTTTTTGTGATTGTAGCCTGTAGGTATATTATTCGTATGGGTACTTGAAACTTCTAAAGTATACTATTATATATCTATGATAGTATCACGGTTTGTTGTTGATGTATAACGCGTTATAAGTACCTAATGGATATTGTGTTATGATTAATTTGGAATTTATTATAGGTACCTATAATAGGTCATTTTTTTTTTAATACCATAGATATGTATATAATATGTCTTAAACCTAAACTGACATACCGTCTCCGCTCAGAATCGTCTTTCTTATACAATGATATTATATCATTGAATTCAAATTTAATACCATCCATTATACAGTGACCCACTTGTAACCTACTGTACAGCAGAACACCTTTTTTTGTATGTATAAATTAATAAATAATAATAAATCACTAAATAATACTAAAAATATATGGATATACTCTGGGATTAAGAAAAATTTATAAAATAGGTAGGTACTAAACTACTAACTAGTGATTTAATAATAATTTCTTTGTACATACACTTCACTTAAATTAAGTACTAAGTGGAATTTCATCTTAAATATACTAATAGTAATATTTTTATCTCTTTTAGAAAAAATGATCTTCTTTTATCATTTTTAGGCTTCCTACTTTCTAATTCTTCTTTAATTTAGACATTGTTATGACAATGTTAAATAAATTAACTAATATTAATACTAATAGAAAATAAGACAGTTGATTTTAAAAAGAAATCTTGAGATTGTTACATTGAACTTTTGAATGCAGTCAATGATTGTATTGAAATATAACTTATAAGTATAATATTAAAGAGTAAAAACACAAGTAACAATTAAAAAAATTTTTTTTTATTCAATTCTTATTTTTACAAACCTCCTAAAAATTAAAATAGAATGTAATTTTAAAAAAAAACCTGTAATAGTGTTTAAAAATATATTATAAAAATAATTAAATTGTTGAATATTTTTTGCAAATTTAAGAGGAAGTGATACCCGCATGTGTTGTATCCGTCTTATAAGTGCGTATAGGCTAAAATTTACAATTTTAATATATTCATAACTGGCTTTAAAATTAAAATATATTATAAAGCCCATGAGGTTGCCTAAATAATAATCTTACTTTTAGATTTTATAAGAGGTCAATTCGCTCTAATTTTTAAGCTAACAGAGCTAGATGTGTTGCTGAGTGTAAAATTTGGTATGTTCAGCACTTGTAAGACAGACATCACAAGTGGGTAATCAAGTCCTCTTAATACATCATAATTAGATTAATAATACAATAATTATTTAGTTATCATTAAATTTGACATTTATGCATTTAAAATGGAGTATACAAAAAAAAATATGCACTAATTAATCTCTTAGAAATAAATACAAATTTCAAAAATACTGTTCTGTAAACAGTTAAGTATAAAATATTTAAGTCCATTAAAATAAGTCAAGGGGACGTTATAGTGTCATTTGTTGTCTCCTACTTACAAGTGAGCACATAGCAAATTTTACACTCAGCAGAACATGTCCATCTCCGTTAGTTTAAAAATTAGAGAGAATTGACATCTTTTATAGTTTAAAGGTAAGATTATTATCTAGACAATGGTATAGGCTTTTTATTATATTTTAATTTTATAGCGAGTTATGAGTATTTTAAGATGTACAAACAGTTTACAATTTTAAAATACACATAACTCGCTTTAAAATTAAAATATAATAAAAAGCCTATGTCATTGTCTAGATAATAGTCTTATCTTTACATTTTATAAGAACTCAATTTATTCTAATTTCATTTCACTCTAATTTTTAAACTTACGGAAATAAATGTGTTCTGCTGAGTGTAAAAGTTGCTATGTTAAGCGCTTGTAAGACGGATACAACAAATGTCACTGAAACGACCCCTTAAGGAACTGTTAAAAGGCAGTCACTGTTTGTAGATCTTATCAATTTAGTCAGTCATAAATTTAAACAAAGTAAAGATGCTTATAAAAAAGAAAATAGGAAACATTTAAAGGTACACAAATAATTGTTTTACATTAAACATTTATATTATCACGATAATTTTTTTCAGAATAGAGTCAGTTAGTCACCACCACCTAGAGATTTTAATGTTTATTTTCTTGATTGTTGAATTGTATGCATGGTCATTATGGTTTGGCAGACATTTGCATGACGTCATACTTGCGCTCTTTCTTGCACAGAATCGGATAAAACAGTACCCAGTAATAAACGGCTATGGCACCAAATATAATCGTTAACACTATTGCAATGATAACCCATGCTGAATGGAGAAGAGAGTTCTTGCGCACCAATTTCATATCTGTTTTATTTACAAAATATAAATATTAAATACCTAGGTATTGAAAAAACATCACAAGGAAGAGGTAGGTACACAAAATGACTGCAAATCGACAATAATGTTATTCTTATAAGTTATAATTATAATATGTTTGTGATAATTCTTCAACTGACAGTCGTAGCAATGTAGCACACTCACCTTTGTGCACTGGTGGTAATTGAGATTTTTCTGACTCCTCAGGTTTGTCTTTATATTGACTTCGACTGTCAACATCATTGACAAATGCAACTGTGATATTAAAACAGAAAATATTTGTATTATTAATATTGAGAAAGCAACATCATGGAGTAATGAGTATTATTGACACAATAAAAATTAAAACAAATGTACTTAATAATTAATTTATATTATTTGTTTAATGTTAACTAATATTTAATACTACCTACACACCTCATTCATCACTCATGGGTTAAAACAGTTAAGTTCTTTAGAAATATATTTAATCAAAAATAAATTAATATATAAGATGTAACAATATAATATATTTTGTTGACACCTAAGTTATTATCTTTATTTACACTATATTTGGTCGTGTATTCATTTTTCATGAAAATATTAAATTAAAAATTAAGACTAACATTTGGTCTTAACACATAACTTTCCATTAATAACCTAATTTAACAAATATCAGGTACTAAGTATTATTATGATTTATGGGTTACCACTAGATTCATGATTACGCCAGCCCTGTACATTCTCCTTTGTTTGTGACCCAACCCGTCCCAACAACAACATTGATCCTGGCAACAAGAAAGTTTGACTATATCTGGGCCCTATTGACAAATTTGACCCCCTGCCAGAGCTTGAGCGGCCAGCACTCAAATGGCCTGTAAACAAAATTGTATTTAATATTTAAATCTTTATTGCCTCTTTAACATGCAATTAGATAAGGTATATTTTTAACCATCACCTCCTAACTCATAAGATTAGCGTCATTATATTTGTATTCTGTTTCTGTCCTCCATAATAAATGCTAGAATATCTGGTAATTTGTAATTTCTTCACATCATTTGAGGTAGGTATATTATTATTATCCCAAAATTAAGATTTAAGATGGCATAAGCTACTGGATTCTTCATAACAAAATTACTCATAATAAATTGTGTATAATAAAAATAAATAATATTGGCAATGTATTTTAAATTGTATCTAAATGTAAATTGAAATTAATTGCTTTTATTATTTTGTTATAAGACTTCAAAATACTGCAGGTAAAAGAAAAAACATTGGTTTGACTATTTGAAATTACAAAATATAGATACATCAAAAAATACATTTTTTTATTTCATATGGTGTAATTATACCGGTAAAAAATAAAGCCTATTAAAAGTTAAATTAACATAATATAAATAATTTACCAGAACTAAGGTAGATTACTTCATATAAACTTATTAATATTTATTGTTGTAAAAAAAAATGTTTATATCTTTAAAATAAGATAAATATGTGTCATACCTGACATACGTACATACTTAATTGTTGAAACGCATATTATATTTTAATTAACTAATACAATAATCACAATAATTATTTTGTTTTGTAACTACTTACAGATTATTATTTAGGTACTTCTGAATTGTCACATAATTTAGTTCATAACAATAATATCTTTCTGTATCATCAATATTTTAGAATAACAAGTTAACGAGCAAGTTAATGACAAATATGATTAGATTAAATAACTATATGAACACATAAAACTTCTAAAAATAAAAATGTGTTATATATTAAAAACAAAGTATGTTCACTAAAAATAATAAAATACTTTGTTAAATATATTAATTGTCACTATAGGTACCTAACCTACCTACCTAATCGCTGTACCAGATTACAGATACAATATATAAAACTACTAAAACTTGATAAGGGATATTATGCTATATGCATACACATAGGTATGTTTTAAATTAAAATTGTCGCCAAGGTCAAATTGACACTATATAATAAGACATATAATTGAATTAATTGTTCAAAGATTCAAAGTACCTACACTAATAATGTTATATAGTAACCAACAACTTTGTATGTTGACAAATAAAAAATAATATTACATTTTCAGATTTCATGCTTGGTAAACAGATAATATAAATAATTTAACCAAAGCACTGTATTAAAATAGCCATTAATAGATCATGAGAGAGAATTAGTAGCTGTTTTCACTATACAAATTGAATGCAAAATGTGCAGTGTTTTAAAGGTATATTTTGTAGAAAATATAATTGAAATATTTAAAATATAAATTGATTCAACATCAATAAATTGTCATTAAAGAACAAACTATAATAATATTAAAAAGAGGATAAAATGCAACTTTAATATAGGTATTAAATTACTGAACAACGGTTAGCAGAACTCTTCGCCCAAAAATTATAACTATTTATGGGAGTTTACATTGAAGTTTATAAAATTCAAACATGAACAAGATTAGGTTAGTTAATATTTATATTAACAAGTAGGAACTATATTTCTGTATTTCATCAGTAGGGATATAATTTTAATGGACTTAAAATCTTGAAAAATGAAGTACCTATAAAATGCATTGTAATTATACATATTAATAAAAAATAAAAATATTTTTAATTAAAGATAGAATAGTTAATTAAGTTTGGACATGCGTGCACAACATATATAATATTTAGACGCAAAAGAAAAAATAATTCTTAACATGAGTAAAAAGTTTTAATTGATTAAATTATTTTTACAAAAGTTAAAATAATTACTTATACAGGCCAAAAATGCCTAATAAATAAAAAGTTGAAAATTATATTTACTACGTAGTATCTAATTCAAACCTTACGATGATTAAGCTATGTCTCAAAGTGTGCTAAAAATAATGCGTTTTTCTACTATAATACTATATAATTCACAGTCCTATTCATGTAATCATCAGTGTGTTAAACCTTCTTTTAAACACAAAGTTAAGAACTAAAACCAGTAGATTTAAACCTACAATAAAATTAACATTTGCCATAGATACAACTGTACTATAGACTTTAATGTTAAGACTAAATTGTGATGTCTAGGCAACTTTCTTTCTGGTTTAGTTGTAAGCATTAACAAGTTAATAAAACCTGTACACAAATAATGTATTAGTTAACAGTTATACCTAGGTGGCTAGGTAGGAATATAAAGATATTAAAGTGTTAGTTATCTGGTGATTTAATTCCCAAGTTAACTATTTAAACTATTGTCAATATTGAATATGCGACTCACCAAGTAAAACTCCCAAGACTACTGCAGTTGTAAATAACAACTGCTTCTGGTGTCCTGCAAGAGACATAAGTAGATATTTGTCGGATAAAAACGCGAAATTCGATAGGTAATAGATAGTTGTGTCTCGCTGTCGTCCCTAAAATTCAAATAACGCCATAGACATAACAAACGGTATTATTAAATTTGTATACGAAAAAAACGACTATTCAAAAAAACTTAGATATCCACATTCCACAGGTTGGAATAGTTTAGTTAGAGCGCATGCGCGTGAGTTACACAACAAATAAACAATAACAAAACTCGTACATGGTACATATATATTATAATTTGTCTTGTCTACCATAGGACGTCGTACGTTTACGTTTCACAGACGAGCACCAAGGTCGTACACCGCAGGATGGTAACCGTGTAATATGTTGATAAGAATGTAAACGGAACGAAATATTATGTTTTATCTGTCAATAATTGTCATGGAAAAATGTTGGGGTTGGGGTTGTGCGAACCACGAGTTAGCATATTATTGTCCTGACACCGTTCGTAGTTCCGACAAGGTTGCAACACTGAAAGATGAACCGGACGGCGGATTCCTGAGCTTGTCTTTGTCTTACATACCTTATAGGTACTTTTAAAGAAGAAGTTGCGCAGCTGATCATCGATCTTGAGATAAAGAAATTAAAAAAACTTGCCGAGCCCGCACTATTTAAGATACTTAGATACCTATTTAATAATTGGCTATTACCTATCCCTAATTTAATATTTAGCATATAACATTGATATAAATTATACATTTATACGTACCTACTATAAAACTAATGCTATTATTAAAAGTGATAGAGCTCCACACTGTAGAGTATAGACTATATAGATTGCTTTAGCCATCTGCTACTTGCCAGATTTATATTTTAACTGGCTAGGGGTTAATCTTTAATCTTGGCCCTTGTATTGGAAAATCCTAAATCTGAATGATTTGAATGAATATTCATAATATTTTACAGTTTTATGTTCTGTCCAAGGTTATCTAATAGTAAATAACTACCTACTAGTCTAGTTCAGTGGCGGAATCATGGGGGGGGGGGAATCCAATAATTTATAAACTGCGTTCCAAGAGCAAAATTACTCAACGCAGACTCGTAGGGTGGGCTAAGCCCCCCACACCCCCTTCACCAATTCCTAATTTTTCACTACTACATTTCACCTTAGTTACAGAATTTTAACTTTATTCTATTCCAAATTTAAAAATTAAATGACACTATTAACATTTAACAAAATATTTGAACCTATTTTGTGTATGATAATATATCATTTACAATGTCATTGATGTAGGTATTTATTCAGCCTCATAGGCTTTTCTTGCTTAGGCTTCCTTTCTGCGGAAAACACCTTCACACCATTGCCCTTATTACTATTACTTTTTCAAAAAAATATTAATCAAGTTAAACTGTCAACTATAGTAAGCAAGACTTAAATTTCATATATGTCTTACCAGAATGAATTCATTTTTGAAAAACATTGTATTTGCATACCGATTTTCCTAAAATGATCTGTAATTTTTCGGTAAAAGTATGAACTACTTGTATGAAAGACCTTGTATTAAATTGTCTAGCCTTAGCTATACATATTTTATATTTTATAAGTTTTGAACTACAAATTAACTGTGGTTTTGAGGAAATTTGAACTTAAAATGCTTATAAAAAATAACCATGATGCATATGTATCGTTAATATTTTAGCTATAATAAAAAACTTACGTATTACATATTTTTTAAGATTTTAGACCGTATAAATAATTTTTTATTGACATTTATAGAAAAAAAATGTAATTATTCAAATACAATCCAAGTGCAGACGGTATAACCAAACATTTAAATAAATTTTCATTTTTTTTTCTCCAATTATTTTTAAAAGCACTGAGCATTTTCAATTTCGACCTCCTAAAAGTACCAACTAAATCCAATAATTTGCTTCCAAAAATATACACTGGGCATCGAGCTAAGATCAGAGCATTTTTTCTGCCAGAAAAGTTGAAGAGTTACTAACATTTCAAAATACCTTAAATAAACGTCTGAAATTATTAGACTGGACAAAATAAAATGTAAATAAATTGTAATAAAATCCTGCGGACGCCATTGGCGTAAAGTAAAATTTATATTATAGGTACGTAAAAGTCCCAAGCTATCTATTAATTATTATATTACATTCATCTGACCAAAAATATACCTATCATTATTATAATATTTTATTGATATATTTGATGGGTGACAAAAGCATTGCTAATAGGTGGTTATTATTTTGCATGAGCCCTTACAGGAGTTTTTTCAGTGGAGCCCATTATTCTGTTGAAACTTGAAATAAATAAATATACAACTTACACTTTAATACGTAAAAAAAAGAAACAATTTTTTGTTTTTGAAAGTCAATTTTATTGTGTACTCAACAAATGTAATTTTACAATAATATATTTATTGTAGTTTAAGTACAATCAAAGTTTTGTTTTTTCTTTAATTATAAACGGCTCAAAGTGGCCTATTTTTTTTTTGTTTTTTTACTTGATACCTATATCTTATATTTTAGATTCTGAGTGGAACGATGAATGTATTTTTTTTAAATTTTTTTTGTATTTTTATATGATTTTTGGTGTATAATTGGCTCAAAGTGGTCTAATGGGAAAAAAAAAAACACCAGACAAGACACAATAAGCAGGGGGGGGTTGCTATGCCGCTGGCTTCACGTCCTCCGGAAACAGCCGCAGAGCAGTAGGCGCTTCGCGCCTTTCCACGTGGCGGCGCACAACCGCCTTATTTTCCTACCATGTGGATTATTGCTCGGTACTGCACTGATGGTCGGGTCTGGTCCGTTCTCTCCGTCCAGCATAGTAGTGTCCCTTTCTTCGACTCCCACAGATGGAATGATGTCTGCCTTTTAATGTTTTACTGGTACTTGGTCTTCAGCCTGCTGTAGTCCGTGTCCCTGCTCGGCTGGTCCGAACTTCTCGGAGGGCGTCGGGACTACTGCTGCAGCGTCTCCGCTGCCTACCTCGACCGTGCATTCGACAGTATCATGTTCACTAAATAACCAAATTATATCGCCTAGTCTATTGTCTTCGTCCTCGTCGTCATCTAGTTATTGCTCCAAGTATTTAATTTCTAGCGTTAGTTCTTCGTCTTCCACTGGCATTACCCATGTTTCAACGCGTTCGACTACATTTATCATGGCGATTTCTCGAGCAAAGTCACTAGTGGCCATTTTTCTTTTTGGTTGTTTCAATTCAAAATCAGTTTACTCGAAAAATTCAAACATTTCCCAGACAACGGGTACACAATACGAGGCGAGCATGGTCGTTGCGAAGTCGTTTGTTCTAATAATCTAATCAACAATCGTTAGGATTTCGGGCCCGTTTATTTTTCCAACACCATTATTAATGATATATAATATCACACCAAAAACACTTCGTTATAGGTAACTCCTTGTAAAAAAAAAAGCTAAGTTAAAAAAAAAAAATTAGTAATGATTAAATCTTTAAAAGACGTGATATAATATGGAAATCAAGTAAAATGACATTTTATAATATTACAAATATACCTATGACAAATAAGATCAATTGTAATGTCAAATACTTAGTCAACATATTGTTGATACATTGTTAATTACTGTAAATACTGTAGTGATTACTTAGTTATATTTATTTAAGTATACTTCTAAGTCCTGCGAAATAGT
>WHPZ01580075.1:0-20395 GCA_016617965.1 Macrosiphum rosae | reverse complement strand
CATTAATTGAAGATGATCCACCTAACATACAACCCCTAGATATAAGACACCTTTCTTGTTCCATTCCTTTAAAAAGTAGAGGATTTTTTTCCGACAAAAATGCCCAGTCATATTTTGTCCTTAGATTTTGGTTCCATAAAAGAGGATTTTCAGCTGATTCCGGTGGATCGCCTCCAGCTTCTAATAGTAAAACATTCCATTCAGGTATTTCACTTAATCGAGCAGCTACAGTTGCGCCAGCACTTCCGCCTCCAACCACTATAAAATCGAACGTTACTTCCATAGAGTTTTTGCATAACTTAGGTGCGTAATCGAATGGATAAATAAGTGCATGATATCCATTTAGTACCTATATAAATTAAATTCCTTTTTAACTTGACAAATAGTATATTATGGTATTTATAATTTTAAACCCAAATTAAATGAAAAATATTTAAATATGTATTTATTCGTTTATCTTACAATACATTTTATATTAGTGCGATATAAATAATTTTGTTAATTTGAAATATTTAATGTTTATATTTATTTACCAAATTTATCAAAAATTAAAATCACTGGTTTTTTTTAATTACAGCAATCATCTGAGTTTTCTAGTAAAATTAAAATAGATTCATACCTAAATATATAATATTAACTATTTCAAATTTCATTATTTCAATATATCTAGTAAGACATACCTATTATACTTTACTCCTTAGTAATATAATAATAACAAATAGCTATTATTATAGCTATAGTTTACTTTTTCTAAATAAACTTTTAAGTAATTAATAGACACATACCATATAGAACACAGTGACTGAAATTTTTTTAACATTCATGATAAAAATTTAAAAAAAAAAATAAATCTAAATCGTATACAGATAAGAATTTAAAACTGCTATTATATTATAATATAAGATATATTTTTCAACAACTTATTTTTAATTTTAAAATAATATATCGTCATCCAATACGTGCATGGAAAAAATTGATGTTTTAACATGGTTTGACACATTATATATTATTAGATTAATACTAACGTATGTTAGTTTTTCCTTTTTTTTTTAGCAATATTCATTACTAATGTTTAATTCCCATGTGGATATTTGTTTAATAGCTGTCAAATAAAATGTCATGTTTGTATTTGTGATTTATGAATTACGACACAGACTAAAGTTAGGGAACTCTAAACAAAAAAGGGGGAGTAGGTAACCGCTATGCTATACAGTAGGAATCAAGTGTCCATCGTAATTGAATAGGATGATACTGTTATGGATGTGTTACATTTGAATGAAATTATAGTGATTTAAGTCGGTCACTGTAAATGATGGTGTTAAATTTGAATTCAATGATATAATATCATTATGTACAAAAAATGATTCTGAGCGGAGATAGATCTGCCTATTGTCATACAAATAAATTTAAATAATAATATATTTTTATAAATAATTATTTATTTTAGTAATTTTTTTTACAACCTATAGTTATATATACAGGGTGTATCTTATGTCATTATTCTCTTTATATTTTCGTATTTTTATTCTACTACATATCATAGAGAGTCCTAAGTCTGTTAAGATAGGAAGAAAAATGTTAGTTTATTATAGTACTCACCAAAAATTATGAGAGGCCTAACTATAGTGTAATATATGTACCTAAAATAATTCAGGACCCAACTAGTAGCTACTAGTAGGTACTAGTAGCTGAAAAAAACCTGGACCCAACTTATGTAGTATCTAAAACAAGCAAAGACCGAACTCGGATATAGCCAAAAATGTAAAGAGTACAAGGTTCCTAATATGTAGTTATAATAGCTGATGAGAAATAATAAAGATCCATGGGCACGTTTGTTTTTATAAGTACATACCTATTTAAAGTTTAAATTTTTCAAAATTTATCAAATTGAAAATTTACAAATCACTTTGGTTTCTAAAATGTTCAACTTTTATGGCTAAGGATTGAAAATTTAAAACAAGAATTTTCATAAATAGTTCATAATCTGTAACCGAAAAATCTAGAAAATATATTATATAAATTAGATACTGTAATCACAATAATATCATCAAATATACTTAGTAATAACTAATATTATAGGCCGGTCTTCTCTCAGAATCGTCTTTCGTAGGTATACAATGATTTTATATCATTGATTCAAATTTAACACCAACCATTACACTGATCCAAAAAAATCTCTAAAATAAATGAATATACATGAAATTTTCACTGGTTGTTAATTTTTGCATTTTCTATAAACGATGAAATTTTCAAAATATTATGATTTGTTTGAATTGTTTAGGAACATTTTCATTTTTTTTTAGTTGTTTTTCTAAAAATATTAATACAATTTTATTTGTTAGTTAAAATGCTTGAAAATTTAATAGAAGGCTCCTAGTATATTGTTTCAAAGGCAGATGAAAAATATTAAAAATCCTTAGTCACAGTTTATTTTATAACATTAAAGTTTAAAAATTGATAAAATATGGAAAAATCACGAAAATTAGCAAATTATTTTGAGTTAAGAATTCGTAAAAATTTTTCTTTTTCAATCTAAGGTTTTAAAATGTATTACAAGATTCGTAATAATATTATCTACCTTTATAAAAAAAAAAAAATGTCAATAGGAAAGTCAAATTAAATTTTTATGAGCGTTTGAAATTCAAATTTTTACAACATTGGATATTCACTCGATTTCTCATGTAGCGATTTCCTTATTTTGTTGTAATTCAAAAACGAATTACTGTAGATACATGAAAATTTCACTGAATGTTTATATTTTCATTTTCTATCTACCATACAATTTTGAAAATATTTTGACTCTTTTTAAGCTGTTTTCATTTTTCAATTTTTTTAGTTTTTTTTTTTTCTATAAATATCAATAAAGTTTTATCTGTTGGGCCAAAATGTGTAAAACTTTAATACAAGACTCCTTATATATTGTTACAATATCAGCTGAAAAATATTTAAAATACATAGGCACATTTTTTTTTTATAAGCATTTAAAGATCGAATTTTGACAAAATGTATGAAATTTAAAATTTAATAATTAATTTTTAGTTAAAAATTCATAAAATTTTCGAATTTTATATCTAGGGATTAAAAATTTAAAACAAGATTCCACGTAAGTAGTTAATTCTGTAACCAAAAAATGTAAAAAATACATAGACACAGTTTATTTTTATAGTCATATTAAGTTCAAATTTGGACGAAATTACAAAATAAAAAACCTAGAATAACTATTTTAGTTATTTTGTTGTGATTGTATAATATTATTCTTGGGTTGTGGGTACTTGAAACTTCTAAAGCACACTATTATACATCTTATTTTTTTTAATACCACAGATAAGGATATAATATGTCTTATAGTTTATACCTAGACTGACATATCGTCTCCGCTCAGAATCCTTTTTCTTATACAATGATATTATGTCATTAAATTCAAATTTAATACCATCCATTATACAGTGACCCACTTGTAATCTACTGTACAGCACAGCACCTTTTTTTATATTATTATATATCTGTGATTCCCGCCTAATTTTGAATAAAACAGTGTTGCTAACTCAATTTTACCAAAATGTGAGTTTGGTCATGGTTATCCATGGATTCGGGCACAACCTGGCATGTCGTTGTTGAAGCATGAGCTGCCACCACACTGCTACCGTGGTGATGGTGCCAAGGTGAAATAATATGTCGGCTTGAGTACACTATCAGCTGCTGCAAGTTTCCCGCCAATTTTTTGTTTACCCACAAAGTACTTGTAGATCCACTGGTGTTCCACTCTACCACAGCCAATCGCCGTGCGTGTTTTATCCGTTATCTACCTCTGGTTATCCAACTTCCGACTTCACAAATCCCGAGTTCCGACACTACGAGTGGCAACACGTTTGCCGCCGATTTTTTTCTGCGATTCACAAGTCGATACTCGTTACAAATAACGTCACAATTATTACTGTCGGTCTTTTTTCAAATCGAACAGTCAATACTCAATAGTAGTATTACAAATTTTACAATTTATAGCCGAGACTCGAAATCATGGCTAAAGCTGGATTCAGGAACTACGAAGCCGACAAAGGTAAAAAAATATCTTATCGTTTTCTATATTTTTTACCTTCCCCTGCTTGCGATATACCTAATATTCCCCGTCTTATTTGCAGCGAAACTCACGGAATTCCTGCAAAACTATGAGACGTTGGACGCGAATAACCAGAATCATGCCAAGTATGCTGTACAGTTGGCCAAACTCGCACATCGTGAGCAGGTAAGTGAACTGATTAACGTCTCAATATTATGTGTCATAATGCTCTTGTTTATTTTATAGGTGTCTTTGCACATCGAACTCGACGATTTAGACCACTTTGACAACTCGTTGGCCGATGCTGTGTCTGCCAATTGTCGTCGGTACTCTTCCATGATAGCTGATGTTGTGCAAGATCTATTACCAAGTTACAAAGACCATGAAGTAAGTAAACTAATAACTACTCAATTATGAATTATTTCTTAAAGAATTCTTAACTTATCCATTTCTTTTTATTCAAGCCTGAAAACAAAGATGCTTTGGATGTTTATATTCAACACAGAATATTAGCCCAGCAAAGACAAAGGATGATACAAGCTGATGAGAATATTGCTCCTACAAATAGATATCCTCCAGAACTAATGCGAAGATTGTAAGATAATGATGTCAGTATTATCAAAAATATTATTTTATCTTTTTGTTTTGTTTTTTCAGTGAAATATACTTTAAAGATCTAAGCACTAAAAAAGAATTACCTATACGTGATGTGAAAGCTAATAGCATTGGTAGATTAATATCTGTGCGTGGAATAGTCATGAGAAGTACAGAAGTAAAACCTATGGTCGTAGTTGCTACTTACTCTTGTGATCTGTGTGGTGGGGAAACATATCAACCAGTATGTATTTACATTTTTGTTATAATTTTTCTACTTTAAATATTAATTTTATTACATTTAATAGGTAAATTCACTGACTTTCAAACCTTTAGAATTCTGTCCAAGTGCAGAATGTTCAGCTAATAAACCAGGCAGTCGCTTGTACTTACAAACTAGAGGATCTAAATTCATAAAATTTCAAGAACTCAAAATTCAAGAACTAGTAAATTCATTTTTATTAAAATAGAGATGTAATATTATATAAGTTAAATATATTTTATGGTTTTATTTAGAGTGATCAAGTTCCAATAGGTAATATTCCACGTTCACTAACTGTTTTATGTAGAGGTGAAGCTACACGGCAAGCAGTACCAGGAGACCACATATCTGTAACTGGCATATTTTTACCTTTGGTTCGTTCTGGATTCCGACAAATTCAGCAAGGTTTATTATCTGATACTTTTCTTGAAGCCCATGTGAGTAACCTAGATTATAAAACTTTACAATTTTAATAAAACAATTGTAATCTTGTAAAATTTAATATAATTTTTAATCTCTTAAAAGTTAAAAGCAATATTTTGAAATAAGTTGTTATAATGATAAAGGTGGGTAAGTGGATGTTGCTTTGCTGTACAGTAGGTTTCGAGTGAGTCGCTGTAATGGATGGTGTTAAATTTGAATTCAATGATATTATAATATGAGCGAAGACGGTCAGTAAGCCTATGATATTACTAAGTAATATTTGATGATATTACTAAGTAATATTTGATGATATTATTGTGAATAAAGTAATTTATATATAACCTATTTACAGTGGTCGGGAGTAGTACGCTAATTGTAGCGACACTACAGTACTTTATTTGTAGCGATTGACGTAGCGTCGCTACACTACGCCTTAGATAGCGAAATACTATAGCGCGCTAAACATTTCCGGTTAACGTAGCGAAAATGATCATTATTTTCAATTTTGTCACTACCTACAATCTAATTGGTGATTATTAAAATATCAGTTATGGTTATATTTGTTTATTTATATTATAATAATGATTAATGATGAGTGTGGTAGTAAAGTTTTTATCCCGGGTCCTGTCCAGTGACCAAAATAATGTCAAATCAGTACAAACTACAAACACTAATTTTAAATAAGAACATTTTTAAAAATGTAGCGAAAAAGTAGCACTTTACATTTAGACAATAGCATTAGAAGTAGCGCACTACTTTTTGGGGGGAGTAGCTGTAGCGTTAGCGTGCTACAATTAACTAATAGCGTCCCGACCAGTGCCTATTTACGTGGAACCTTGTTTTAAAATTTCAATCCTTAGCTATAAAATTTGCTAAATTTTGTCAAAATTTGAATTTTAAATGCTTATAAAAAAAATTGGAAAACTGAAAATGTTCCTAACAGTTCAAAACAAATCTAAATATTTTTAAAAGTTGATCATTCATAGATAGTGTGAATTTAAACAACCAGTGAAAATTTCATGTACATACGTTCATTTGTTTTAGAGTTACACCAAAAACCAAATTCGATTTTGTGGAAAACATTTATTGTATTACAGAGATAGTTTGACAGTACAGTTTACTCATATTTAATTTATAAACTTTTGTTTTATTGTGGTAAAAATGTTAAATGCATATACTGCATATTATTTTGAATTTTTTGTGAACATAGGAACATACTTTGCTAAATTCATCATGCATATTTGAATCATATTTAACACCTTTTTAGTATATATAATTCGGTCTCTGATTATAAGGAATAAATTAAGAATAATTCTTTTATTATTGAACAATAACTATTAGTAAAAATAATACTATCAAAAATGTAATTAAATTAAATTTGTATATAGGTACAACTATATAAACCACAATTGTGTTACTTACAACTATGCCATTAATAATTTAAAACATTAAATGTCTAATATTATAGATACAAATATGTTTTATTTATAATAAAATTTAATATGAATATTGAATGATATTATTTATTTAACAACTAATAACTAAATCAACTGTTTTTATTATGGATTTTAGAATATTGAATGTTTAAATAAACTAAATGAAGAAAAACTTGGAGAAGGTGAACTATCCGAAGAAGAAGTTTTGGAATTGGCTGGTGATGACTTTTATACAAAATTAGCTGCAAGTTTGGCACCAGAAATATATGGCCACGAAGACGTAAAAAAAGCCTTGTTATTACTTTTAGTTGGTGGTGTAGATAGAGCACCTGATGGGATGAAAATTAGAGGTAAAAATTTGTCGTCTTATTAGTATTAATTTTATCATATTATATTATTAAATTAGTTGTTTTTACTGATATTGTTTACATGTCCTTGAATTGACATCTTAAAAAATTTAAAGGTAAGATTTCTAGGCAATGTTATAGGATTTTTATTATATTTTTATTTTAATGCGAGTATTTTAAGATGTACAAACAATTTACAATTTTAAAATACTCATAACTCGCTTTAAAATTAAAATATAATAAAAGCTTATTACACTACCTAAATAATAATCTTACCTTTATAATTTAAAAAAGGTAAATTCATTCTAATTTTTAAACTAACTGAGCTAAACAAGATCTGCTAAGCATTAAATGTCTATGTAAACTGGCTAAACTATAAAAATAATTCATAAAATATGTGTTTAATAAGACAGAGCTATACATTTTAAAAAACATGCACAAATCTTATATTATTATATTACTAAGTAATTTTGATTCTTCACTCATTAGGAAGCATTAATATTTGTTTGATGGGAGACCCTGGTGTAGCAAAATCTCAATTGCTCTCCTATATTGAACGTCTTGCTCGTCGTAGTCAGTATACTACTGGTCGAGGTTCTTCAGGTGTAGGTCTCACTGCCGCTGTGATGAAGGATCCTTTAACCAACGAAATGGTCCTAGAAGGTGGTGCTCTTGTATTAGCTGACCAAGGTGTATGTTGCATTGATGAATTTGACAAAATGGCAGAATCTGATCGAACTGCTATTCATGAAGTGATGGAACAACAAACCATCTCAATTGCCAAAGTATATTTTTCAAAAAATCAATTTGTATAATAATATCATTAATTTAATTTAATTTAAAATAGGCTGGAATAATGACACGTTTGAATGCTCGTGTGAGTATATTGGCTGCAGCCAATCCTGCTTATGGAAGATATGATCCTAAACGTTCAATTGAAGCCAATATCCAACTTCCAGCAGCTTTGCTTTCTCGTTTTGATTTGTTGTGGTTGATTCAAGACAAACCCAACCGTGAAAATGATCTTAAGTAATATTACTTAAACCCATAGAATCAATAATATTAATTATTATTATTATAAATTGTTAAATTACATTAATAAATTGTGCTTTGATTAGGTTGGCTCAACATATAACATATGTTCATAAGCATAGTTGTCAACCGCCATCTGAAGTACAAGCATTGGATATGAGCTTAATGCGTCGTTACATTGATTTGTGTAAGAAGAAGACTCCTACTGTTCCTGTAGAGCTTACAGAATTTCTTGTCAATTCATATGTTGACTTGCGTAAAGATTCACGTAACAACGGCGATACAACATTTACCTCGGCAAGAAATCTTTTGGCTATACTTAGAATATCTACAGCTTTAGCTAAGCTTAGATTATCAGATTTGGTGGAACGTGAGGATGTAGTTGAAGCTATGAGACTTTTAGAAATGTCTAAAATGTCTTTAATGCAGACTGATGAAAAAACTGGAAGGTATATTAATTACAAATAATTTTACCCTGGAATTTTGATAAAATAACAAATTTGTTTATAGACCTCAAAGTGTTGTGGACCGTATATTCAACGTAATAAGAGAATTAGCTGGAGGACGTACTGTTGTCAAAATGTCTGACATTAGAGAATATTGTACGAGTAAAGGATTCAACACATCACAAGTTGATGATTGTATTGAAGAATATGAAATGCTTAATGTGTGGCAGGTGAATCAAGCTAAAACTACAATTACTTTTATTTAGGTATTTTTCTTATATTTAAATTTTTTATCTCATTTTATGTAAGTAGGTAATACAATTAAAAGATTAAATGACTTTTTGTAATCAATCAATTTGAAAATTATGTTATGATTTATATTTTATTTTTTTATTTTAAAAACCAAGTAAAACTTATTTTAATTTATATACACATAACTTATATTTTTATTTTGTATCTTAAAAAAATGTATGTAACTAATAAATCAAATGCAAGACTTGATTTTAATATAAAAAGTTATGATATTAATGCATTAATAAATTAATTGATAATGTTAAACAAACAGAACTTAATTGTCGAATAGTCTTTATTAAGAGTTTATGCATATTTAAAATAAATTATATGAATAATAAAGTACATAATGGGATTATTACAATATAACATAATAGGTTGATTCTAAGAGATTCCGTATAATATTTTACATGCATTATGAATACATACATAATACTTAACCACGAGAAATGTTTATTTATTAAGTAATTTATTTTTATAAATATTTTGGTACTTAATGTAAGGTAAAATATACATTCTCCACAAAAAAATGGTGATTCTTAACTAGTTGCATTGTGACGTAATGTTGGAATTAAAATAAGAAGTTAATAACTAAATGTACGACAGTCACAGAGCACCTTAGATCAGTTCATGTCACTATTATTTTCATATGAACAGTATATTCTAATAAATAAAGTAATTGGGAATTGTCTAACTCTTAAGAGGATGTCACACCTACATGCGTTGCCTCCGTCTTACAAATATACAACATAGAAAAAAACAGTTTTGCGCGGAACGACTTTTCTCGCACCATATTTGTTGGATAACTACCAAATTTTCACAACACATAAAGAAGAACCTTATCTGTGCAACATATTTTAGAAACACAAATACAATAAAAATTATTTGCTTCTAAACATTTTGTTTTTTCATTTGCTTATAAAAAATGATTGTATGGTGCTATGAAAGAAAAGAGCACGCTGTTGCATACATAAAGTTCTTCTTTACGTGTTGAGAAAATTTGGTAATTCTGCAACAAATATGGTGCGAGAAAAGTTAAAAAATAACCGTAATCATCAATAGTACAGTCTAGTCAAATATAGCTGTTATCTTGTAACGTAAAATTGTAAAAACCGATTAAATAGGTAAGATAAAGGTAGGTAAATACCAGCAGTTAAGATATAAAAATAGGACAAATAATCATGCTGAGGCAGCAAATAGGGGATTAAATATTGAAATGGGAGTGTGTGGCCCAACAATTTGGACATTTATAAATTGCTTGAGAAGGGTTCAAACAGGCCACGATGTTTGTATAGCGCAACTAACTGCTGGAGGGAGTCCCCGTAAAAAATTAAAAAAATACACTGACCTAAATCGCCGATTATATAAAATAGTAAGCGAATATAATATAAGAAATTGCATTGAGTATTTAAAGGGAATCGCATATAATATTTCTTTAAAATAAATTTCAATTGTATATTATTAACATTTTATTATTATTAATATTAATTAATTTTTTTTTTTAATTCATTTTATCTAACATTATATTTATTTGTATTTTTTAAACTGTAATATTGGAATAGTGATATAATATTATTTATTTTGTATTTTTAAAATTGTATATTAATACCTGCGGCGCCGAAATTTCCTCGCGCCGAAATGCCCAGCGCCGACATAGCCGTGCCGAAATGTCCTAGATCCTCAAAGTTAGTATCACATTAACATTGTCTGCAGTTTGACAATTTCACTAGTTGTCAAAACCTTGTTTTCTATATATTATTATATTATGTAGCTAAGAGCTTTTATTGAAACAACATTACCAGCAAATTGCAACTAAATTTTACTTAATTTTATAATTTAATACCTATACCTATGTTTAAGTAGACAAAAACATTTGAATGCTGAAAAAACACCAAAATTACTCCTACTTGAATAAAAAAAATAAGTTGAAACTAAATGATGATACGAGTTTACGTTCAACTTCGAAATTATTTTCAAAACTTGTGAGCTTAGTTATGGCATTACATATATAATATTATGTAGGTACTCTAAAGTGTCTTAGCTATTCCTATTTCCTACAATAGCTAACAAAACCGTCTTAACGAGACGACCATTTGATGGACCCTCATCATCCTATAATATATTGTTCTATCAAGAGAGTGGTGACTGGTGGCTACGGCTAAAGGAATTAGGTTAATGATATTGATATTTATGTATACCAAGGTGACTGTGTTGTAACTTGTAATCTTAGGTTCAGTTTTCAAAATTGAAAGTCTCATAATAACAGGGCAATTGAAACTTTATATTGTACGCCTCTGTATATAGCACAATTTTTTTGGCTGTTTTAAACAGTAGGGAATCAATTTTTGAAATATGTTTTTTTCCCAAAATCATATTTCACAATCATAGAATTGTTCAAGTATTAGAGCAAACAACTTTTTTTAATAAATACTGTATTTAAGGTCTCGAGGATCATAAAAATATTTTATTTAGATTTTAGAAACCTATATATATCCATACACACTATACATTATGTACAACTACAATAAATTGAATGAAATAGTCATAGAAGTGTTCCTTATATTAAGAGGAACGTGTGAATACCTAATATCATTGATAGCAATTAATCACAGTCAGAATTACGTCAGTCATCTCAATTTATATAGGTACTTTAAATCATTTTTCAAATGTATTCATTAAAATTTTTAACAAAACAAAATGTAATTGTTTAATATTATACTTACTAAAGGAATAACATATATATATATATAAATATATACATTTTTAAGACTAAAAAAAAAATTATGTAGCCTATAAAACATCTATACTTTTTGAAATAATAAATATTCAATGATAAAAGAATCACCCGGTATACTTTATAGCTTATGTAGGAACTTAAAAACACTTTAATTTTAATCAACGGTATCTGCTGTATTATTTATACACTTATATTCCTACCATTATATAAAAATATATTATAAGTTAACTGAGTGTTAATAATTTTGTCAATATGGTAGATCAATGGTACTAGAAATAATAACAATATACAAATACTAACTTATAATCTTTTCAAATATTACACACCAGTTACCCTGATCGTAATAATAATCAATCACTTTACAGTTATCAATTTGTTCACACAATAATTTCAATTCAGATTCTTCAAATACATGATAATATCTTAGATGTGTTTTAGATTCATTTTCTTGTTCTTTCTTTTGATTCAATTTCCATGGAACTAGCAAGTCATTATGAACAAAATTGGAACGGTTTGTATGTATTGGTAGATTAACGTCAATTGATTCCACACAAAATTCTTTAGTTACTTCAGGTGTTGACTCAACCTTAGGTTTATTAGTCTTGCTCTGTTTTAAATAAGTAGATAGGTTTTGATTTCGGCACTGTTCTTTAGCCCACACATATACAAGTGCTTGGCCTCCGACTGTTAGTACTCTGTTAATTTCCTTTAAAGCTTTTAAACGTCGATCGCTTGTGGCCAAATGATGAAGAACTGCTATACTAATACACAAATCCACGCAATTCGAACGTATTGGTAATTGAAGACAATCACAGTTAAATACTTGATGATTACGATTTTTGCATATTTGAGCTAATTGAGTACTTCGATCACAACCTAACTATAAATGATTACATTTAATGTAAATAATATATAATAATTAAAAAATATTATTATTTATAATATACCTGAAATATATCAGAAGTATTAGTAAAATATTTAGCATTTCCGCAACCAACATCTAAGACAATTGAACCAGGTTTAGATTTATTTAAAAACTTAACAACATTTGGCCAAGGTTTCTGCCGAGTTTCACTAAAATGTGATGCTATGTTTTCATAAACCTATAAAAACCAAAAAGATCAAAAATTAAATTGCAAGTAATATACCCATTATTAAAAGTAAAATATATTTAAAATTTAAATGCCATAATAGAACTCATAAGTAAATATCTTTTTTTATATTCATTCTAATAATCTAGTAATATCAGCAAATTCCTATCAATACTATAACACTTATGGTGGCTTGCATGAACAATCACTAAACATTTAAAGAATTAATAATGAGCTAATGGTCCCTTAAACATAATTTAGTAGCCCATGATTAGCCCTTTAAAATTTATTGAAATGTTAAATTAACACTTTTTTCATACAACCCGGACATTAGCAATGGAAAATGATGTTTGAATTAAATTATCATTAAAAAATCTTTGTACTTTGTAACATCGCTAATATTAACCTTTTCACTGCTACACTATTTATACTCTTTAACCTGGGTATGCTACATAAAATATAATTTTTTAATTTTAATTTTGACATATGTTTATGATCTAAATATTTAAAGAGCAAAAATGCGAGCTTGGGTTTCCTGAAGTTGTACGGTTACCGGCAAGTGATAATATTATAAAATACAGGTATAAAATGGAGCAGTGAATAATGTAAATGTTTTGGATGTTATAGTACGTCTGGAGCAGTGAAAGGGTTAAATATATAATAAATGTATATAAATGTATTATATGTACGAACATCATGAACATGTTGAAATTCAAGTTCTGAAGCATTTTTCTCATTCAAAGACATAATAGCATTGGTAATCAGCAAGCGTAGGTAGTAGTTTAAACCAATATAGGTAGTGTATGATGTTTTAACTGTATAATAGTATAATGAAGATATTGTTTGAACAACTAATTAACAGTACATTGATCAAATTTAAAATATTTAAAGTATAAAAATTAGATAATTTATGTCCGAAAATAGAAATAATTTTAAAATAAAATATCGAGTATTTTGAAAAGGAACTGTTGCTCAACAATCATAATTCATAAATGTGAATGTGAAATACATGAGCAAATAAACTATTAAGGCGCCACTCGCAGAAGCAACTTACTGATATCTTTAATCGTGCTGATTACTGAATTCGTATTTCGTGATTCGTAGGCGGTGATAACAAAAACAGTATTGCCAAGTCTGAAATTATAAACCCACTTGAAAACAAAACAAAACCACTGAAATTATACTGAAGATTTTTGACATCAAATTACACTAAATTAAAGTAATTAACTGAACAAATTAATTAATCCACTGAATTTTCACTGAATTTTTTTAGTGATTAAAAATTAAAATAATAAAATAATCTTGCATTTGTTTTTCCTTTTGGTATTATAATACGGTCTACATTATAATATTATATTAAAATAATTAAATATTATATGAGAAATTTCAAATTAAAGAAGTATAGATAGGTAGTAATCCGCAGACTAAGATGTATTAATCTTAGTCCGTGTCTCAATCTACTCGATTATTTTTTACCATGACATGTTTATTTTGTCAAGAGTTTTACTACTATATTCAGATACTTTATTCAGGTACCGGAGGTACTCTATTCAGAATAAGACGACACCAGGCGGCCACAGTCAAACGTCAAAACCAGTTTTGCTACTTAAATATGGTGTGCTCTTATTCTGAATAGACTATAATTTTTACGATTAGAATGATTTTTAAAGTAATAAGTTTATAATATTTTAGTTTTTAGAAAGGAACTAAAATAAAAACATGTTTGCATTTGTTTTTTACCAAACAAATTGGTATAATATAACTTCACTGTATTTACAATTTTTCCAGATATTACTAGAAAGTTCAAAAACTACCTATTACAAATAAAGTGCACACTGCACTGTAGTACTGTAACATATTTCAATTTTTTAATTCAATGAAAATTAGTTAGTACCCCTCTATATTATAATAAATATTAAATTATTATAATCGACAATGATATAATATGGGTAGTTTTATTTGCCTATGGAATTATTTTTAAGGCGTTTATACTAACTTGTAATTTTTCTTACTTTCTATATAGTAAAAATAATACAAACAATAGTATGAATATATGTTATGTATATAAGTAGGTATAGATGAAATATTTTATTATTGGAAGGAATGATATTGTTTTGAACGTTTGGGTTAGGTGCGCGCATGCGGTAATACCAACTAAAAATAGTCTAAATAAATATATTATGACATAATACATGACACGTAGGTATTTTCTACTGTAGTCTATATTATAATATAAATATACAACGCGCTAGCAGATATATTTTATGAAAATATTGTTTTTCACTTTTGTCATTATACAGAATGAAATCAAGGTGATTCGTTCATTGATATTAAACATAATATGTATAATAGATACAGCCAACGGCCATATGGCATTCCTACGTTCACTAAACATACGATATTATGATATATTTAAAAAATGTAAAGATGTTTTAACTGGTCAACAAGTCTACTTTGCATCGGTCGGAGCTTTTTTTTTATATTTTAGATATTTTTGAATATATTCAATACTAAAAATATATAAATTTATAAAATGTAAATTATTTATTCTCGTCAAGAATTTGCTAAAATTGAAAAAGTGCTCCGACTGATGCAAAGTAAACTTGTTTACCAACACAACAATCTTTACATTTTTTAAATCAAATTACTATAAGTACCTTAATTTTTGTTAGTGCTACGGATATTTCAAGTCCATAAATTGGTTTTGAATATTTTGATCTAGACATTAAATTACTTGTGCATGTACGTGCGTGCGACCATAAACCAGATAAGAAATAACGATATATTGTAAATTGATGCTGTCCGCGGGAGATGGTAGGAGAGGACTATACACACACGACACACTAAAGATCATTTACTATATAGACACAAAGACGATCAGTAATCGAAGGAACGAAATAATTGCCTAAACACAACTCCTTAAAAATGACACATTTGCAGGAGCCTCTTGAGAACGCCACACCGGCATGATGTGTTGTCTCCGTCTTACAAACGTATAACATAGTAAATTGTACTTTAACAATAATCCATTTTACTGTTATTTTTAAAATTAGAGGGATCTAACTCATGATACAATTTAAAGGTAAAATTATAATCTAGGGCAGGGGTCTCCAAACTTTTTTATTCAAGGGCCACAAAAAAAATCAAATGCTCTTAGCGGGCCAAAAGTTTATTAACACGTATAATTTTTAACTTTATGATAATATAGGTACTTATATAAATAATATGTTACTTTATATTTTTGTATAGAATATTGTTTACTTTACAATATACTTAAATAAAAATAAATAGGTATAAATATAATATAATATAAATACATTTTTGAAATAATTTTTTTAACTATATTTACCTATGCGTCCTATGCGGGCCACGGGCCGGTTAAAACTTGTTCGCGGGCCGTAGTTTGGAGACCCCTGATCTAGGGCATCTCGGAGGATTTTATTGATATTATTATTTTTAAGTAAGTTATGATCATTTTAAAACAGGGCTTGCATTTAAAAAAAAAATCTGCTTTATGTTATTTAATTTTTTCAATTAAAATGTTACGACATTTTTGAGTTTATCGTTATTTAGAATTAAAACGTTATTCAAGATTTGCGTTTATCGTTATTTAAAATAGTGTTAATACCTATAAAATTTAAAAATAATAATTAATTCGGGTAAGTAATGGCCCGGATATGAGATATAATATAATCAATTCATCAATATTAGATCGTCGCATAAAATAAATGTTTCTACGAAACCAATAGACCTTTTAAATAAATACATTTTAAAATATTTCGTTTTGAGTTATTTTTCGGTCAATGATATTCTATAAATTACGTTTTGTTTAATGATATATAATATATTTTGTTAATTATTATGGTTTGTTTTGCGGTATTTAATTATTTTTAATTATCGCTTTCCAGTTTCCGTTATAGTTACGTTTACAAATTTCAATCGTTTTTTGTCAAATATAACGTTATTATAACGTTTGTAAGCCTTGTTTTAAAATGTACAAACAATGTAGTAAATGTAATTTATTTATCAATAAAAGCCTTCGAGATGCTCTAGATAATAATTAATAACCTTCCTTTAAATTTCAGAAGCGGTCAATAATTCACTTTAATTTTAGAAATGACAGTGCAAAATGTATTATTGTGAACATACTATTTGCCATGTTGTACCTAAATTTGTAAGACGGAGACAACATATTATGCGGGTGTGGCGTCCTCAATAAAAGTTGTTTTCAAATTTTATATTTATTTATTAATAAAATATTCATTATATGTCAAATTTAACAACAAATTGTTTTGTTTGATTCTTATGATAAAATAAATGCATGAATTTATCATGAAAATATTTATAATATAATATAGGTATACCGTAAACCGGGGTAACTTTGCACCATTTTAGCGTTTTTTAAACTTTAGGGCTAAATATAACCATAGGTTGTGCGTGAAAAGGTTACGGTCTATCCCTGTATATTATAATGTACTTATATATTTGTTATGTAATAAGGTTTGTTATGCGTACAATATTTGGGATAAAATTACAGAAATATAAATTCTCTTACATGATATATATTTAAATTTTGAAAAAATTACCTAGACGCTTTTTTCCCCATCAGAAAATTGTTCCTAATTGCGCCACTGGGTATAGTGGCCACTGACTGACAAGTACAGTACAGTTATGCGCAGGACTTCAAATTCAAAGGAATTTTTATCAATTACGTATTTTCTCTCACCCTCGCACCACCACTATACCACTTATTAAATAGCCAGCAGGCGGTATTAATTCGCAATCGATGGCGCCACGCTGCAAATATTATATGTATAACATGGATATTGAAAACACAATTAAAAAATAAAAAATTATAAACATAAAGCAATCATCAGATCGACGAAAATGTATGTTATGTATAATTAATAATATTCGTTACATTAAAGGTACAAACTATAAAATATATTCGTATATTTTTCTCCCTTTATGGCTTTATAGTTTATAAGTTATAACCAGTGGCTTATGCCGTATATAGAAATATTTTTTGGAGTGGGCTATAGTAGATAGAAACTAGCCAGTGATCTATTACTTAGAGGCTACTGTCTACTATATTATATTTAACAGTTTCTATAAATATATTCGTATTTGTTATTTTTCAACAAACTATGAAATATTATAACTTATAATAGTACCTAATAAAAGATATTGTTGTTCTATTTAAAAAGGTTGTAATTTCGGGGGAGGGGTGCAGCCCGCTATGCCCACCCCCTATATACGCCACTGGTTGTAACTATTAATTGTTTTCAGTTAAATATATTTACACCAATACATTCATATATTATATTATAATATTATATATTTTGAAATTAATACCTTAATAAGCAGGAGTGGTTAGTTTGTTAACTGTATCAACGTCAACTAAAAGAAAAAAATACTTTAATTACTATAGTATTTCTTTAATTATAATAACAAAATTATTGTCTTCGCACAATCATAACAAAAATAAAATATTCATTCATTTCGCAAAAATCACTTTTTACATAGATATACCACAGGTATGTAAGTTATGTTTAGTATGTAACTAGCATTCTAGATGTATTGTGGACTATAACTGTCAATTATGCAAAATTGAAAATATGTAAAGTATTATGTTTTAAAATAAGACCTAATAATATAGGTAATACCAGATACTGCAAAATATAAACATATTATTATAAAATATTATAGTATATGGCATATGCAAGTGCGTATAGTTCGTAGTTAGGTTACGATATTTTATTAAAAACTACAAAGGTACACTCCTCTAATAGATAACCGCTGTGTTAACTTTTTAACCTTTCAAAATTTGATGATGCTTTCATTAATAAAGTTTAATTTGTTGTCCACACAATCGATTAAAGCTGTTGAAAAAGCTTTTATGAAATAAACCTATGCGTATTAAAATTATAGTAGGTAATGAATCGCATGAAATAGTTGATAATAACTCAGACATACGCGTTAACCGAAAACTCACATATTTATGTTATATAAATCCTTGGTGCCTATTTCTTGTTGTACCGTGTAGTGGCTAAATATCAAGATTGATTTAAAAAAATGTGCTGAAAACGTGTTTAATCATGTTTTACTAAAATTATAAATTTGTCTGCCTACTATAATTAGGGCAACTGTGTAATGTAACGTGTAAACATGTTGACAATTATTAGTAATTCATAGTTATTTTACTTAAAATATTATATAATTCTCTAACTATAGATGAAGTAATATTAATATATTATCTTTGATTGAAAAAACCCTATATGTATAAGTCATAAGTCATACTATAAGCCATAAGATATCTGCAATGGCCTCCTAATCCTAATTTTTATTTTAACTCAGTTAAGTTAATAGTTGTAAAAAAAATTACAATTAACTTATTAAGTTAAGTTGAGTTGTTTATTTTTATTTTAGATTCTGAGTGGAGCGAGGAAGCTAGTGGTTTTCCAATGGTGTTCATTATTATTATTTTTTTTGTATCCTGTATACGAAATTTCTACCAAAATGAATCCTTTGATTTCCACATATAGAATCTTATATTTTAGCAAATTAGATCAAGATGGTACTTTAGAGAGGTCATTTTTCGATTTTATCAATACCTAGTTATTTAATGCCAAGGTAAAATCCATATATAAAAAAGTTAAAGACGGACGTATTCGTTTATCAGAAAATCATATTGCATACGAGTCTGCAATGAAGTACCCCATTTTTAGTCTTTGTTGTCCTTGCTATCATATATATATCACCTAACTATCGTGTGATAAGCGCGTATATATCGAGTTCGAATCTCGGATTAGAAAAATGATATTTTGCAATTTTTTTCGTAACGTAACGTTTTTCGATTTCGACTCTATGTGCCACAGCAAAGACATAATAATTATTATTATAAAGTTTTAAAACCCATGGCAACCATTTATAAACATAAATAAATAACGTAACGTAACGTTCTTCGATTCTATGTGCCAAAGCAAAGACATAAAATGTCAAAACCACCGAAAAATTACGAAAAACCGCAAAAATTAGATTTTAATTTCTAAAGCTTTGTTATTACCATAGAAACGAATAAAAAAAAATAATATTATAATATTAATTCAACTTACATGATATAATAACTAATATCAATATAAAATATCCAGACTGACAAATACCATAGATAAGAATATAATTTGTCTTGTACAGTTATACCTAGACTGACATCCGTCTCTTCTCAGAATTGTTTTTCTTATACAATGATATTATATCATTGAATTCAAGTTTAATACAATCCATTATACAATGACCCACTTAAAACCTACTGTACAGCAGAGCGACATCCACTTTTATATTACTATTAGGCTACGCATACACAAAAAAACACGTCATTGTAAAGTCAATACATCCCCATTGTTTTACTAAGAATCTAAAAGACTTAACCTGGAAGTATAAAATTAGCACTGTATAATACGAATCGAAACACAAATCCTTGTTCAAATATTATAGTTTAATATAATATAACAACCCTTATATATCATTGATAATGGTCTTGGAAAAATAAACGGGTCCGAAATCCTAACGATAATTGATTAGAAAAAACGACTTCGCAACGACCATACTCGCGTCGTTGTGTACCCGTTGTCTGGGAAATGGTTGAATTTTTCGAGTAAACTGATTTTGAATTGAACTTC
>WHPZ01580073.1:0-33959 GCA_016617965.1 Macrosiphum rosae | reverse complement strand
TTTTGGCGGTCTCCAAAGAAAAGGAAAAAATAATGTTTTTACAAAATTAAAAGAAACCCTAAACAGAGATATTTTAGGAATGGGTTGTTACGCACATATTATTCATTACAGTATTCAATGTGCTTCAGATTGTTTGCCAATTTGTGTTGAGAGTATAGTATGCAAAATTTTTAGTTTTTTCCATATTTACACAGTTCGTGTTGAAAATCTGAAAGAATTTTGCGATTTTGCTGTTGTCCAGTACAAAGATTTACTCTCTCATTCAAAAACAAGGTGGTTTTCTCTTTTTCCTGCTATTGAACGCATCATATCAATTTTTGATGATTTGAAATCATATTTTCTGTCTCAAAACAATTGTCCAAATGCTCTCAAAATTTTTTTTGAAAATGAAAGTGCTTTGTTATGGCTTAAGTTTTTGTGTAGTCAGTTAAAACTATAAACTCGTTTATAAAGAAAGTTGAAAGTCAAAAATTATCTGCGATCGAATTAATGATTATTATGGAAGACCTTATGGAGAAAATTGAAAACAAAAGAAAGGATCGGTTTCTCACGGTAGAAATTGAAAATCTCGTACTTAAATTTTAATACTAATTTAATATAAATAATAAAATAAAATAAAGTTAAATAATGTTTTTAGTAATAGGTTTAATTTGTAAGTGCAGTAGTTTTGAGAGTTTATCATATATTAAATATTTTTCATAAAGTTTGGTTAATATTTAGTTAATTATTTATTTAGTCAATTTTTTCTTTTAATGTTAATACCTATGTTTTCTTGTATTTTTCGTATACATATAAAGTGCTATAAAGTGACTTATGGCCTAAGTTAAAGAATTTAATGTAGACATGTAGTAACTAGTAATATAGTTAAGTAAAAATAGATAAATATTTTATTTTATTTGGTATTACATATATGCTATCGTAGAGGTGATATCTCTGTTATTGTTATTTTGTTAAGATATAACGTAATACATATTATACTTATATAAAATATTATTAAATATAATATTCCGTTATGAATCATAATTAAATTTAGTTGAATATGTTATGAATAGCTTATTGTAGTGTTTAAAGTGCTGGTGCTTAAATAATAAAATATATTAATTTCTAATTTGGTTAATGTTTTTGTAAAATAAAATAAGTATATTAGTGTAAGATGTAATATTATTTAATTAGATTATTTGATTAAGTTTTATTCAAATGTCGATGTCAAATTATCAAAAAGATTTAATGATTTCATTTTTGTTCCTTCTTTTAATGATATTTTGAATGTAAGTATATTGTAGTAATTTATAAAGGTTTAATAAAATAGTAATTCTGGTGGTTTGTAGTTTACTTATTTGATTAAGTATTATGTATATAAAGATTAGTGTCTAATGTGGCCACGAATGAATATATTATAATAATGTTAATTTATTATTTTGTTTTGTTTTATTTATTTTCTTATAATGATATTTAAGTGTAAGTATATACTAATGTCTAATAATTAATAAAGGTTTGGAAAAGTAGTGATTCTAGTTGTATATACATATAGTTTGCATATTTAATTGAGCATGTATTATGATACAATATTATGCCTTTTTTGTTATGTTTAAAATTGTTTTTTTAGATTTTTGTATGTATTTATTTTAAAATAATCACAAGATATTATAATATTTTCGTTCAAATAGTCTATGGGTAATGGTTTAACAGACCCAAAATATTCGAATATATTTGTGTAGCATTATATTATGGTGGTTATGCTATTATAATTATTTTTTATGTTTAATGTGATAAATGTCATTGTATTATTCATAGTGTTATTTCGATTGTACGTTAGCGGATTTATTTTCGTATTATTGGGTATCTTAAATATAATATTCTTTATTGTCTTCCATTGTAGTAACTCATTATTTACTAAATTTATTTTATATATGACTATATCTTCGTAGTTTTTCATAGATATCGAATTCTTAAAATTATACGAATAATTATTGTAAAAGGTGTTTGAATATGTGTTTGGTACATTATATATTTCTCTTGTGGTTATATATTCTTTTTGTATATTATGTTCTATATTGGTAATAGTTTTTTTTCACGTGGTGTTAGTTCTAAATTGTTAACAAGATATAGTTTTCTAAATTGTTGTGTTTGTTTAAATGACTCTATCTTATATTGGATATTATTGGAAATAGTATGTCCTGTTGAATAGTTGTATGTGGTATTAAATATAATGTCTTTATTGGCTTTAATTTTAATGCCTGATTTTATTATGTATTTTTCATTGTGTTCTGCTAGTGGATTTTTATGTATTATTCTCTTTTTAATGATATTATTTAGAGTAATTGTTTTCTTTGTATAATCTGTATTGGCTTTATTAGCTGCCAAAAATTGGTTTTCCAAAATGATCGCATTGCTTAGATTTTTCGTTACGCAAGCGGGTGTTTGGAATATTGTATTTTCGATTTATGGGTTTATTGTAGCATTGCCTAAGAGTTTACGTGGTGTTTTATCTGGACCCCATATTTTATATATTTTATGTGGTGGGCTGATAAATTTTGGATTTATTAGATCTGGACGAATGCAGTTTATGGATACTCCAGAATCTATGGAAATATTTGTGTTTTTATTCTTTAGTCTTGCTTTTATATATGAATCATTAGTTTTTCTATTTTTGTCTATTATTATATGAACTGTGGCATTTTTAATGTTTTTATTAGTTGGCATTTGTTGGTAATATTTTGTATTTATAAGTGTTTCTGGAACCAAAAGATAATGTCGGTACCCTGTAGGTTCATTTAACCTATTTGTTGGTTTTGTTTGGTTTGTTTTTAAATCATTATTTTTTAAGTAACAATCGTTGGAAATATAGCATTTTTTATTTCGTAAGTTCTATGTTAATTTTTTCTTACATTCTGTTGTATTTTGGTTGAATTTGTAACAGTGTTTGAATTGATGTGACTATTCAATTTTATGATTTTTGGGTATTTTATTGTCATTGTTATGTGGTAGTAAATAATTATCTTAATATTTTTCCTGTTTATTAACTTCATAATTTGGTTGATAATAATTGTGATAATTATTATGAATTATGTTTTGCTGGTTATTTTCAAAATTTGAATTTATTTGACTTATGTTAAATTCATTTTGGTGTAAGTAATTATGTGCTAAACGTTTTGTATATTGGTTGTTATTTCTATATTGATTAATGTTGAATTATTTACGTAATTGTTATTGTAAATTTGTTTGGAACATAAATCGTTTAATATCGATTCTAAGTTATTTTACTTCTCTTTTGTAGCATAGTTTTAAGCATATATTTTTCTGCTATGGGCTCAAATTCTAATCGAAGTGCATTTTCTAAATCTGTTCATGTGGTAGTCGGATTTTTATTCTCAACATTTTCTAAAAATGTTGCTGCTGTGAAATGTAGGTAAATACCTAGAAATAATACTTTTTGATCGGAAGACCAGCCATTAATACAACTTGCCTTGTTGAATTTTTCGATAAATAAATTTACACTTTCATTGATAGCTCCCGAAAATTTGGTAGGCTTATAAAAGGGTATTCTTTTTGACATGTTGTTTTTTTTTTTATAATGAATAGTATTTAGAAATATTTCTAAGCTGTGATATTGTTTGATTAATTCATTATTATTTTTATATTTTAATTTTTTAATAATATTGAGGATTATTTTATAGGATTTATGTTTTATTAATGTATTATTTTAGAGCTGTTAGAACTGTTGTGTGTACAGTATTTGGGTTGTTTAAAGTTTTTTTTCGAATGGAAATTAATTTTCTAACGTGTATTTAATGTTTTAAATACCTAGTTCAATGTAATATGCACAGAACCTACAAAGTTTATTATATATTATTTACTTCGAAACCAGTCCCAACGTCACAGGTATGGCTTATATCAGATTGTAATGTAGGTTTGTTTTTATTATTGACTATTAATTTTTTTTACCTCTCATCACTGCAATTGTCGTTTTTATTTAATTTGACAAATCGTTAATGAAATATAGACGAAAGTAGAAAAAATTAAAAAATTAAAACACAATATCGAAAAAAACTCTTCACCAAAAAAGATAAGTATTAAAATATTAAAAGAAAAATTAAAAAATTTTAAAATGCATGTAAGTAAATATTATAATGTTTAACATTTTGATTAAAATTATTTTATTATTATTTAATGTTATAATCAATTATCAATATAGATAACCGTGTTTGATATTGTACTTCCAGTTTGAATTTTTATTAATTATTTTTCTTACTAGGTAATATTTTTTTATTGATTTTTTTTTCTCCAATCGTCTTAATGTTGTAAGTGTTTAAGTCTTCAAGTGGTACTTGTTCGTCGGTGGCTGTGCAGTGACCAGTGCAGGTCGGATATATTTCGATTTTATAGGAGTAACTTTCATTTAGATAAACTGGTAATGAAAACATGAACATATGTACTTCAAATTTTGTTATAACTTGAGCGAAAAATAACAAAATTAAAATTATGACAAATATTAATAAAATATAATAATTTATTTTTTGGTATCAATTAACTATACCGCTGGATAAAAACATAGTATCGTCAATTAGTAATAGCAGAATTCAGTTTAGGCGAAAACTTTTCTTATCCGACTGTTTGCGAAATCCTGCATAGAGCTCTATCGGCCGAGCTTTATACTACCGTAAAAAAAAAAAACTATTATTAATAAAAAAAGTATTATATATACCTCTTAAATTTCATAAATAATGTAAAACAATTTGCAGTCAAAACCTTCAATCACGATAAAAAAAAATGAATGACAATTATACAAAATAATTATACTACTTTGACTTCAGGAAGTCGATACAGTCACAACTGTTTTAAAATAAATACAATATAATATGGCAGTATAGTAGGTACAACCGTATAATATAATGCATGTAATATATATTATTATACATGTATAATAATGAGCCTTTGTTGTACCTATGCATAAGTGCATCAAAGACACAAAGTAAGTGCGTCATCGCATATTATTTCCTAATGGAATAACTAAAGAATAATATTTTATAAACATGGCCCTTATCAAAAATATCCAGAATCTCAAAAACCTATTGTAAAAAAAAAACTATTATTAATAAAAAAAATACTATATATAAATCTTAAATCTCATAAATAATGTTAAACAAACTACAAAATACAAGCCATTATGAAACTTTTAAGCTAAAGACCTTTGCAGTAAAAGCTTTCAATCACGATAAACAAAAATAATGACAATTATACAAAATTAGTATACCACTTTGACTTCAAGAAGTCGATACAGTCACAACTGTTTTAAAATAAACACAATTTAATATGGCAGTATAGTAAAACCATATAATATAATAAATTTAATAATATATATAATAAATGTATTAAAAAGAGTGTATGTTGTATCTATGCATAAGTACAACAAAGACACAAAGTAAATGCGTCATCGCATACACGTCTAGTCCGAAGATAATTTCCTAATGGAATAAATGAAGAATAATATGGAAAGTCTAGACGTATTCACGGATAGAATCGAATTATAATGGGTTTTTGTTTTGAAAGCGAACGAACTAATAAATCTCCACGCAATGCCACAATAACGTCGTCGGATGATGATATTATTACTATATATGTACGTCTGTAAATATATACATACACGAGGAATCCGGTGATTAACAAAAAAAAAAAAGAAAAACCCAAAAACAATCGATAAATTGTGTAAACCTAATAGTATACATAATAGGTTTATAAGTATTTGGTATAATAACAACGATTACAGACAAAAAACACAACGAAATATGGCGTCACTATAACATTAACAAAGAACCAAATCGTGAGCATTACCTATATAATAAACGATCCATATTGACCAATGACCAATAGCTTAGTTAAAAAACGTTATCTACGTAATATGTTATCGAGGAAAAAATACAAAATTGTATTATGTGTGTAATATATAATATGTCGTAGGCATATTATAGTATCAAATCGGACATTTTACTAAATGAATAGGCAAGTGGTCAAAGAGTTTAGTTTTTATTGACAAAGTCACAGAACCTTACTTTTTTTAGAGATCAATGGATAGGTGAGTGGAAAAGATGGACAATGTAAATGTGTTTGATAGAGAGACAACTAATTCAAACAGTCATACCGAATGCTGAAATAATCCAATATAAATATTATATTGTATACGCATGTACGCACAGTAATAAGCACTCCTTTGGACAGTAGTGGAAGAGTGTTACGGATGTTGTCTGGCGTTTACGTTGTGCATGAGTTTTCTTCTGAGAGGTACTGTCCGATATGAGACGATTCCGTATGGTTCTTATATAATGAGATTTTGGTATCTTCTGGTGTGCATCGAATAATACGTGATATTAAAGTAGGTATTGATATATTTTCTTATCTTGTGTGGTAATTTATTGAGTTGTTGTTGACCGAGCGTCTTGATCGGAGAATTATCAAAGGTGTCTTGTAGTATATATATATGAAAGAATGCTTTCATGATTTTATAATATATGGTGTTTACTGGCGCCGCTGATATTTGATTGTGTTGTCTCCACTAAACGTCTGATCGAAGAGCTGTTGAATATTATTAAATATAATATATGTGTTGCATGTGTCGTGTGTGTGTAAAAGGAGTGCGTATAATGTATATATGTGCCTAATGCGTATGTATATATTATTGCATATTGGATCACACACATTCCATAAGATGGCCTTTGTCATTATTTGTCGAGGATAATTTGAAATTTTAAATCTTAGTTAGGTACAAAATGTACAATGCCTTGCAATTGAAGAATATGAATCATATCCTGTAAAATTAATATTTAATAATAATATATTAATAAATGTATAATAAGTAGATTTTAGTGGTCATGCAAATTCTCACAAGGTATAATCTACATTTCAAGAATTTAAGAAAAATGTTAATAATTAGATTTAAAATTTCCATTTCATAAGATTAATAGTTGAAGTTTAAAGAATTATTGGTCTCAAAACCTCCAATAAATATTAGAGTTAAATCAATCTCTTATCTAGTAGTATAAAAATGTATATTGTTTTATGGAAAGGTAATCAACTAATGTATTAACATTACCACTCAGAATATAAAACTGGATTAAGCATACTATATTCACATACCAATTGCTAATATAATATGATAATATGATTATTGTATTCAGTGGCATATTTTGTAATTTAGAATTTTTTTTCGGCTAGAACATAAAGGATTTATAGTAGGTACTGTAAGAATTACAGGCCATGAATGAAAAAAATGTTAAGCTCAGAGAAAAAACAAAAATACAATAATAGGTACATATTATATTCAGTCTTCGATACGTATCTTGCGTTAGTATGTTGTTATACTATAATAATTAAATATGACATTGAAGATACTAACAAATTGATAAATAATTAAACTAACATAACATACTCAAATTTTAAATAATGATGGGAATGAATAAAAATATTATTTTAACAAGAGATATAAAGTACCTTTTAAGTGTAAATAGATAAATATACCGAATTATCGAAATTACATCTTCTGATGTCAGTTTAAAACAAATGCAAACATTTCCAAACGATAATAACTAGGTAGTTAACAAAAATGCAAACGCACTAACTACCATAACATATACATAAAATGTATATTACCTCATCAATAGAGAACGGCTGTTTTTATATATTGACAAAAAATAATAATTCAAATAAACAAACATGCCCGTAACCAATAGCAAGCAATATACAATACACTATTATTATTGTAATCTGAAACTAAATTTGTTATTATTTAGTTAAATTTTTTCTGGACAGATTTCTGCCCCCCCCCCTATTGTATTTTTTAACATTCAAATTCTCTACTTTTCTGGTGGATTTTCCTAAAATTTTCTTTTGTATAGATGTATAATTTCCTTTCAATTACGAACATCTTAAAAAAAATTTGAGAAAATTCGGAAAAGTCGTTCTCAAGTTTTAGAGAGACAAACGAACAGCAATTTATATATGTATATATAATATATAGATAGAAATAAAGAAGGTTATTGATTATAGCCTGTAAGTTGAATAAATATTATAATATCATATTTTTTTATTTTTGTCTATGGTGATAAACAAAGCTTTAGAAATTAAAATATTTAATATACAATTAATATATTAATCATAAAATATTGTATAAAATGACGATAATAACAATCATGAACATACGACATAAAAAAAAACACTGTATTCGTGAAAATAGTGCCAAAAAATAACTTATCGTATCAATATTGCAAAAATCCCAACGAAAATATGCGAAAACACAACATGAATACGCGCACATGCGCAGTTCACATAACAAACGGGAACAGTCAATTCCGACGTTACGTATAATAACAATAGAGTGGGGATGAAACAATCGCTTCCTTATATAAACGCCACGCACAGACAATAGACTACACTCAGCGCAACACGGCAGATCGACACAGATGACCACATCGGCGGCGCCCTCAGCGAAACCACACAACACCAACCAGTTTTTCTGTTGATGACACGAAATCAATCTTTCTTCACAAAGTTAACTTACTATTGGGTTTGTTCTAACACCAGAATATTGTAGTGTACATCGTAAAGTGCTAATAACGACTCATACCAATCAGACACGTACATATTCCAACGAGAGTCTACACATCTTGCTCACTACCACACGAGGTAAGGGAATATACATAATATGTTTTACAATCGAAGACAAATTATTGATTCGGTACTAAACTCATTATATTCAGTAGTAGGATACAAATTACGACAAGCACGCCATTTTAACTAGTTCCACACTTTATAATCTGCTGCCTTGCTGCGTATTTCCCCTACTCTCCATAACTTCGTTATTTTATTTCAAACATTATCTTAAACGATTTAAATAGTTGTGTTTATATAGACACTTTTACACGTATAACATACTTGGCCGCTTAGACTTCGGCTCTACGATGTCAAACGCATATTTTAGGTAGTTTACCAATTCCGATTAAAATGACCTTTTCATAAACCAATTTTCCTCTAAACATTTTATTGTCGATGTACCGATTGCGCTCTAAAAATTTCAATTTCAATAGAAAGATCGGGCTCAAAAAATTTTACACTACCTAAGGAAAAGTTATTAGTTAGTTTTAAATTATAATTATATATAGACTAGCTGATCCCGTGCACTTCATGGCCGTTTAATGTATCAAATCTATATGACTCAAACTTTGTTCAATTCGTTATTTATATTCGGTGTATGGTGTTCAAAATTTACTTTAACTTTGCTGTTACCCCGAATAAGAATTCTGATTCGCAGCTGTACATTATCTACCTGGGATAGATCGCAAACCCCGTGTTGTTTGTATGTAAGTGTATGATTTAACTCTAAAGTATGAAAGTTATACTAAGTTTGTCGTTTTTACTTAATTCCACCTACGGTAGATTAATATAATCAATTTATACAAAATCCTATTCTAACCTAACAGTACTAAAATCCGATGATTAAAAAAAAAAAAAATTTAACCCTTAGATACATTAATCTATAAATATATTTATATGTCTAACTATATAAATACACAGATTATAACTTAGAGACTAAACTCTGGAACTACTTATCAGATCTTCTTGTATATATTATATATATTGACAAAAGATAATAAAACAAATCAACAAACATGATTAATCAATAGCAACCAATACATCATAAATCGGTGGATTTTCCTAAAATTTTCTTTCATATAAAAATTGTCCGTGAACAACTCTTTCGTTTAAAAAAAATATCAAGAAGATCTGATAAGTAGTTCCAGAATTCAGCCTGTACAGAGATTTTTCTTTACATTTTTATAGTGAGATATTATTATATTATAATTTATATTTAAAAAATAAAGCAAATAGTTTTTTTCATTTTTATTATTATTATATAGCTTAAAAACCCACCATTGCTTATAGACGCATAATAATAACACTCATTAAATATGTATAATATGTACAATAACAAATCGTCGATGTATATAATAAATGGTTTGTTTGTGATCTTTTCAACGAATTAAAACGATTCACTATAATAATTCTGTATTGAAATTTCTCTAACGAATCATTTTATACGACGTCACTCATGGCAACCATTTATAAACAAACATTTTTATCTGAAATCTCAAAATCAAAAGGGGTTGATCCTCTCCCTTTTAAAATTAGCCTATCTTTTAAGTTCTGTGAAATTACACACATTGTAAAAATGTCATCAAGATCGGTTCAGTAGTTTCTTAGTTTATTCCGGACAAAGACGTGACACGGGATTTTTGTAAATAAGATATATTTTTTTTTTTTTGAGCTTGAGTCCGGAAACTTAGGCCATTAGCTATATCCAGCTCCATGGTCTTGGCGCGTGCTAAGTAAAAAAAAAATAACTTCACGACGGTGTGTTTAATGTGTATAGTATATCGAAGCAGGTGTTGCCTATTTAAACTGTGTAAAATACTGGTAAATTTGTTATAAGGCATAACTAATTTTCTAATTCATCAATTAACTCCTAGTAAACTCCAAAACATCAGAAATATTGTGTAGAACGTGCTTTTAATAAACAAAATCGTATGTTTAGAAATTAAATTATAATTTAAATTTATATTAAATTCAGAATCACGGTAGCCGTCGTCGGCGTAGTCGTCGTCGCATCAGCTTTACCAATGTTACTAATAATATAACATTCTAATAGATTATTGTGTAAATACTCAATATTCAATAACGATAAAAATTAGTGATATCACAACAAAAACCCTTCGTAAACTACGTTTAAAAATGGCCAAGTAAATAAAATATGAGATCTTTAAGCACTATAAAGATGTGATATCGTGAATAAATGCTAAGTATATTGAATTTAAGTAAACTTAAAAGGTAGGTCTTTCAAAAAAAAAAAAAATTGCAGACAAAACATTTCACTTCGCCACACCACTGGCCAAACTCATGCAAATATTACATCTGTTGAAAGAGTATATTGCTAACATTTTCGGAATTCATTGATTTGCTTCGTACCACTTTGATCTTAAGTGAAGGAGTAATGAGTAAGAAGCACATTTTTACTAAATTTTAAATAAAGTTAATTTATTTCTGCTACGACAGTCTCTAATAACAAACAACTCCTTTCTTTAAGTGATGTTGACAATGCAATATCTAAGAGTCTAATAAATAAAGGTCCCAAATGTTCTCAAATATTGGCATAAAATCACCAATAAGTAAACCCAAAATAAATGATGAAATATAACATTTCAGATGCCGATTGATTAATATTCACTACATTTATATGATCTATAGATCTCATGCATTGCTTGTTGGGTTCTTGTCCATAATCGAAAGTAATTTTTTTGTCCTTTAATTATTTTAAGTGACAAAGTTGTAATTCTTTCAAGTGGCTTTTTAAACTAAAACTCTTAATGTATTTAGTATAGCCTTCCAACAAGTCACGAAAAATATCTAAATCATAATAATCAAATTCAAATGTAATGTAATGTTAACAAAATTAATTACACTTTTTAAATAAATATTAAGTTTAATAGAATATTTTGTATTTTCCTACTTTTTGTTCATCTTTTTTCAAAATGGACTTTTTACAGATTACATTTTTCTACGTATATTATGAGTTATGACATGTATGTATTGTATGTTTACAGACGCTCACCCGACACATTGCGACTCGTACGAATATCTTGGGATATTTACACAACTTGTGCTGTATTTACTTGAAAACAAAAATGAAAACAATATATTCTGTGTTTTTCTACCTATCTTTATCAATTGCATTGTGTTCACCCAATGTTTCCACGTTCTGTGGAAACGATGAACAGATCGAAGATTTGAAAACGGCCTTAATAGTTCACGAAACCAGTTACACGGCAATGACAACACTGTCCGCAATACCTCTCACTGCTATGGCGTTAACGTTTTTTCAAATGATGTTGGCCGGTAATTTTGCTATGCGTTTAAGTAATGCATTTGATGAAATGAAAAGTTCTTTGAACAAAGATCATACAGACTACAAAAAATGTTTGGAAATCTTAGAAAAAACAGAAACAGCATCCACAGTCATCAAGTCATCTAGTCTTGGCTTCTCTCTGGCGTCATTAATACCGGGTGTAGGTTTTGCACTATTACCTCCACGGATAGCTGCATCGGTATCTGCTATGATACTTATAAGAGACGGTTTAAACTTTTGGCAAAAGACCGGTTGCCAAAATGTTACAAAAAGAGATTGTTATTTATAGGTGAATAAATAAATGTACATTAATGATATGATTTAAATATTATTTGATTGTAAACGATAATAATACTTATATATTCATAAAACAAATATTCTAAATTATTCCGTATTATGTTTGATTTAATTTAATAAAAATCTATCTGTTACAAGTTAGAGAATCTATTTTATGTGTCTATATTTTTATGTAGTTAATGTACAACACTTGTTGTAGGTATACACTTAGAGGCCAACAACATACTAACACGATAAAAATAAAATAAAATAATTTGAGTACCAATAATAAGAATTAAGATGTATTTACACATTTTTCATAAATACTACACATGTCTTAGTTACCTAGGGATATACAAAGAAAAATTGATCATAAATGACAAATAACAAATTCTTGGATTAATGGGATTCGATACTGGGATTTTCTGTATTTGTCTAACACACAAGGGGCGAAGGTTTTAGATTCAACAGATTGAGAATTTGAAATCGACAGTCCCACATTTTTGATATTTTGATTTAACCTTCTCCAAAAATTAAAATACGAAAACGAAAACACTCTTTTTTAATATGACATTTATAGTAATTTGGGGAATATTATCAAACATGTGGGAAAATCAATTTCCAGTAGACTCGACAAATTCAAATATGTTTTAATTATTCATATCGCTTTAATAGATCAATTTTAATGTTTACAAAAAAACACGTCTAAAATACTATGTCACGCATGTGTTAGACAAAAACAGAAAATCACGGTATCGAATCTCCTAGGAAGGTGAAGGCTGGTATATCATTTGCTGGTGGTATTAATATACATTTTGTATAGCTCGGAGAAAATTAGTGTAATTTAAACAACAATACGATAATTTTTATTAGGAATAAAACAATTAAAAATCAAACTTTTAATTATAAAAATTAATAGGTACATAATAACATTAACCTTTATATGTAAACTTTATTTAAAATTTTTTCAACGCACGGATCGAAGAATGTATTGGTTTTATAATGTTAGTTATTTTCTTTTATGTCCGAAGATACTTTTGGTAATAAAATATATGCTTAAATTGTCTATCACAGAGTGGTAAGTGAATCTAGTTGGTACTTATAGAGGGGTCAAAAGTAAACCATTATGGCTCAAAATTGTTTTTCATATGCAATGATTTTTGTTCATTGAACTCAAATTGTACACATCCATTACTGTGAAATACTCAATGATGATGTTTGCTTGACAACCACGGTATAATATAGAGTTACTTAGACAATTTTAGATTCTGAGTGGAAGCAATGAATGTATTGATTTTACAATGGTATAGATATTTTCTGTTTGCGTCATCGCCTTTTGGGGCAGTAGAAATGCTTGAATGTTTTCTTCAGTTATTTTTTCTGATAGGAAAGTCAATCTAGTGGGGTTATTGAAGGGGAAAGAGAAAAATGTTCAATAGTTTTCATAAGCATCATGTAAGTAATTAAACGGATATTTTAGCATAGAGCCAGTTTTGGACAAATTTGATTTTGATTTTTGATGTAACTACAAAAATAACTATATATATCAACCTTAAATTTTCACTGAAGAACTAATATATTAGCAATCATTTTTATACACCATATTATCATTTTGACATATTAAATTAAATTTTTTTAGTTTATTTGTCTATGAAATTATATTTTATTACTCAAAAATCTTGAATATTTAATACAAGGCTCCTAATTAATTGTTACTATGTTAGTTTAAAAATACAGTCACATTTTTTTTTATAAGCATTTAAAGTTCAAATTTTATCAAAATAGGTAAAATTCATGAAAATATGCAAATTATTTTGTGTTAGAAATAGAACCTATTGTAAATATTGGTGTTTGTACGAGATTCAAAATAATAATTAATAATTATTATACTATTATTTCCGCCTTAGGCGAAGTTTTATTCTAATGAAAATATTAATTTATTTTATTCTGTACCTACTATCTAGAATACCAATGGTCAAAACACAAAAGATCAAGTATCAAAAAAAATGCGAAATTCCCAAACTGTATTGGAGCGTTAGATAGGAAGCATATTCGAATGATTCAACCACCAGATTCCGGTTCTATTTATTATAAACATTATCATTTAGATAAACAAGTAATAAAAACATGAAAATATGTACTTCAAATTTTGTTATAACTTGAATAACAAAATTAAAATTATGAAAAATATTTATATTAAATAACATAATTTATTAGAGCAGTTATACCTCTGGACAAAAACATCGTATCGCCAATTCTTTATAGCAGAATTTCAGTTTAGGCGAAAAGTTTTCTAATCCGACCGTTTCGTGCGTAGAGCTCTTGCTCTATTGACCGCGCTTTATACTACCGTGGTAAAAACCAAGGTGACCGCACTTGCAGGTATGGACTCCAGAACTCTGCAGTGGTTCGCTTGTTATACCGTATTTACGTGCCAGATATAATATGTTGTGTCCTCCATTATTTCCATCGGCTCGTCGCCGTCCGTTTATAATGTTTATATTATAGTACCTAGGTAGTGATAATAGTACCTACGAAGGATTTCCGGTCACGAATCTCATCAGTTCTTACAAAACCGTTTTCTTTATAGTTCGCGAGTGCGTATAATGTGGTGTTTTTCGGTGCAACGAAACACACTTTTAGGCATGTATATTTTCACCTACAATAACTTATTACTTATGAGTTATGAGGAAGCTTGTACTAAATGTTCAAATATTATAACCAAGCAAAAAATGTTATATCGACAATTTTATTTTAAAAAAAACTTATAAAATCGAAAATTTCTTATGTCAATAATTAGTTCATGATTTTTTGAAAATTGTACGTTGTACAAAGTAGCCATATATTTAATAAAAGTATTAATTATTTAATTTACAATTATCGTATTTCTCATGAAAAAATGTAAGTTGTATGTGAACTCTTTAGTGTTTAAACAAATTTAAATGATTCATTAGTTTTTTATAGATAGTTGTGTACTTACATGCAAAAGTGGGCATTAACTAGTTAGTTAAGTTTCTAATCAACTTACAAACTTAACTAGTAAAATAAACTGTCAGTTGAAATAACTTAACTTTCCTCAGTTTATTTAAAAATAATCCATCAAGTTAAAATATTTTTTATGGTTTTATACGTAAATATTATTGCTACAATAAAAATAAAATTAATACAATACTTTAATAACGCAAACATTTTCGTTATTTTTCTTGATAAAATAATTTTGTATATAATATATATTTTAGTAGATTAGAAAGGCATAAATGCATAATATTATATTATGACCTTAAATCGCTGTTGGATGAATAAATTAATATTTGTTAAATTATTAATTGGGATGTGTTGGTATAACTTAAATATTTAATAATCATGTAAAGTAAAATATGTAGATTACGTTGAAAGTTCAATAAAATTGTTTACTAGTATTTAGGAAATTAGAAAGAACCCTGTCACTATTTACTCTTACTAATTATAAACAGTAAATTAACTTTTTTAAACCGAGTTCAGTTAATATTTTTCCCCTATTAACTTTTAACTTATCTAGTTAAATGTATGATATTTGAACTGTTATAACTGTTAACTTTTAACTTATCGATCTTGTGTCCTCTTAACTTAACTTATTTGTGTTAATTATTTGCATTAACTTGCCCACTTTTGATTACAATCTACAATATTTATAGGCAGTAGCAATACAATATTATATTTTAGACTTGTTAGTTAATACTACATAATAATAAATAATAATAATTTGACGACTTAAATTAAATAAATAAACAAAAAAAATTAATTTATCCGAACTCCGAAATATTTTGAATTCCAATGAAATGTACGAACTCCAAAAAATAAAAAAGGAGGTCATGTCAAACATTATTGGAAACATGAAATGTGTTGCTGTAAGTATTTGGCTTTTCATTGAAGCTTTACAGATGAACGACTAAAGTGCAACCATTAATATGTCGAATAATTATAGAACAGGATCACAGTAGATTTCCGTAATAATTTAGGTACCTACCTAATGATCATAATATTATATTATATTAAAAACGTTTTGTGAAAGTTTTTTAATATTTATATTAGGTAGATATTTTTTATTAGTATTATTATGACGTTCGAGTTCGAATTATATCAATTAATTTAATCATTATTGATTTGCATTTAATTGTTTTATAATTTTACATGGTTTTAATTTTTTGTCTGGAGAGAAATTTTCTTGTTTGGGTGGTAAACGTCCAATTCATCGGTGGGTGGGGTGCAAGAAATCGGTAAAACGTCCCCAAATATTTTTGGCCTTGGTGTGATTAACAGTGAGTGGCTGAAAGGTAATAATGGGCCGAGGAATGTTAGTATTATCGGAGAAACAATCTGACGATAGCTGAATATAATATCTTATATCATATGAAATGTGTGTGATTTTTATGTATTCAAACGGAGACACGATTGATGCGGTCCTGTGTGGTGCCGCGTGGATGCCGTGTGGAGGTAGCCAATTGCAGTAAAGGAAAAAAAACACCAGTGAAGTTTGGGTTGATGTTTTTAGTATAGTATAATACAAAATTACGGAAAACACACAAAACGATATCGTATTGTCCGTCGGTTGCAGTCGTGTGTCAAAAACTCGCGGGGACGTGCGTGGTGACCGTGTGTTGAGGGTCGTTGACAACTGCAAGTCACATCCACAAGCCGGTTCACGGCGCGGGTGTCGCGCGCCGGCGTCGTCCGTCGTCGATTTGTTTGAATTGTTTGTTTGAATTCAAACTGCCATTACGCGGGACCGCGTCACAATTTTAATGGCGTTTTCGGAATTCGAGGACAACGGCGACGTCGTGTTTACCCGACTGTCTCATGTTAACGATGGGTGGACACGTCGTCGAGTCTTAATGGATTTTACACGACCTCTATAATATAATTTACATAATCAACCATTGTTATGTACCTGTTTGGTAGATTAAACTGGCTATAGGTAGACGCCACGTCACATCGATCGGCCCGGGACGATAAACTTGTACTGTACAACTCAGGCATACCAGGTGGTACAAGTTTACGAAAATAATCAACTCAAATTTAGTTAAGTAAATACAAGGTCGTCTTAGTTAATAATTAATAAAATAAATCATAAATGTAACTCACCGAGTGCTAAGTTAACAAGGAAAAAAATAGTTAGTTTAAAAAAAAACCATCTATACTTTTTTAATAGTACGTGGATCACATAAAAAATATTTTGCAGGTACTCTTATATTTATGATATTATTTTATAAAGAAACAGAACAGAAATATATATTATTGCCTAATTATCACTATTATTATTGTATTAGATATTTAATTATATTGCTTAAAACCGTGTAACTATACAATACAGGTAGTATTAACCATTAAAATCAAAAATTTCAAAAACTCTTTTGATTATTTTTGATTACTCGTTCGAATTTGGAATTAGGTGATCATCAACGTTTTCCGAAAAATTATCTATTAAATAATTTACAGTAAATTTTCAAAAACAGAAGTCTGCAGAAGTTTTATTTAAGTAGCACAAAAAAAATCTCAAGAATAGTATATACTTTCTTTCGAAATAGGCTACACGGATTTCGTTAGAATTTTTTACCTAGAGAATTACTTTGATGAATGAATCAATAGAATTATTTTGTTGATTATAACTACTGAGGAAAATATAGCATGGTATATTTTTGAACAAACAACATAGCTTTTTTTAATAGGCAATTATTTTCTTGATTAAATCCAATAATGAAATGTAATATTAAATTATAATTTTATAAGTCTTAACATAAACAAACAAAATACAATATAATTTTTAAGAAACCAGTCCGAGCTAAGCTCAGTCATTTTCATTTTTAAAAATAAAAACGGTATGGCGAGCATGATTGGCAAATCAGTGGTATATTATCTACTTATCGAGTTGAATTTAGGATACAAACCGGATCAGTTAAAATAAATAATTATAATAATGAAACTGTCCCCTCGGTTACGATCGAAACACATCAGAAACCATAATAATACTATAGTATATTATATGATAACGCATTAAAAAAATATAAACTAAATAATTTACAGTAAAAAATTGAATATGTGTGCCTATGCATTTTGCGTGTTTCTATTTTAGTGGCGTATCGTCATCCAAATATTATTTCAATTTATAATCTGATTCCTTATTTCTAGTTATCTTCGATAAAATATGTGAATATACGTGAACGCTGATTATCTGAGAAGAGTGTCGCGATATTTTATTGTATAAGCGATTATATAGTAATCTAAAATGTAAGTAAATTGTATGGTTTTATTTGCTGCTAGTTTTAATGCACTTGGATTGAAAATTATTTGTTGGAATGCATTTTTTATAATTATTCGTAAACTAGACAACATAATGTAAATATATTTTATTGTATTACTAATATTCGACATTCGATTTTCGTCGAAAGTGTTCGAACTATGATTACGAATGATTTTTGTGTCGCATGACTTCATGTCCCCATGACTTTTATAAACTGGCGAACTATACTTATGTAATTATTATTTATTGGTACAATTAATATAGTTTATTTTAAAAACCACAAATAAAAACCTAAATCCCCTATGGTAGCTGTAACTATGAAAATATTACTTGGTAATAAACATTAATCACTATTGCAAATTGAATATTTCACAAATATATTGAAATAATGCAGTTTAGGTCGATTTTTGGGAATTTTTTTTATATCTTTAGGTCATAGGTATATTTCAACGAGTTAAGCACAATTATGGTACAATCCGAATATTTTTTTCGGACTTATAGTAGAATTTTATAACATTTTGAAGTGATTTTGCGTACATTATATTACGCATATTCAGATATCTACATATTATTATAGAAAATGCAGTTTAGCTCCCAAAAGATTTTTAGAAATTTTTTTTTCGGAAATCTATATATTTCAACAAGATAAGTACAATGGTGCAATCAGAATTTGTTGTTCAGACTTAGTTCCAAGGTTATGATTATAACCTTTTGAAGATTGCAATTTTGAATATTTTACGTCTACGAAAATTATTCCACGAATCTACTCAAAAAAGTCAATACAATATTAAATAATAATATGTAATATTTTATTTTGCGTTATTTTTCGTTCAGTGATATTCTATAAATTACGTTTTGCGTTATGTTTTGTTTAATGATATAAAATATATTATATTGTAAATCGTTATATTTTATCTTGTGGTATTTAATTACTTTGATTATCACTTTCCGTTATAATATAAATTTCAATCGTTTTTTGTCAAATATAACGTAATAATCATAACCTTATTATAATGTTTGCAAGCCCTGATATAAAATATACCTCACCAGTTCGAAAAAAAAATGACATCCTCCGCGCGGACACGAGAACATATCAGTACACGTAATAATAATATACATATTATATAGTAAAGCATTAAAAACTAAAACAATTAACACTAAAGAAAGGGAATTTGAGTAATTCAAGTTTTTCTTAGTAGGTAGTACAAAAGAAATCTAAAAAATTTTAATAAATCCTATATGATCTTATATAAAGATGTAGACATGAACATTTTGAACTTTCTTTAAAAAATTTGAAAAATTTATTAATTTATTTGCCTCCTTCATTGTTAAAAATTTTAATTTTTTAAAAATATCTGTAATATTATGTCCCTTATGTAGTTTTTTAACCCAAAACGGAATTCAGCGTCGTCGAACACATTGTAGGTATATACCCATAACAACGACGCGTTAATAACTAAATATGCTCACTGCTCAGGTAATTATAATAATAATATGTCATTTGATAATAAAGGTGGTTTTCAAAGTGGTATACCTACATAGTGAGTTAGGATTATCTAATAAATACCTTACTGGTTTGGACAAAATAAAATGACAAAAATTAAATCCTTCCATCGGATACGAGAACACATAATAACAATATAATATATTATAGTAACGCATTATCATAATGAATAAGATTACGGGCACCTATATTACCTATTATAATATGAATATACTATAATTTAAAAATGACAATATAATATGCATTATAATTTATAACATTAACAAACGGTAAGATTAATTTCCAATAGGTATGTATATACTTGGGTGTGGCACATCAAACGCAAACACATTAAGTTACATGCGGCCGCCGGCTGTCACACGATTATGCATCATCTGTACGCCAAGTATACTTTTCAGTATCATTCCAAATTTGTATACTATACTATTTATTTGAAAAAAGTTTAAAAATATAAAAAAAAATTTTAAAAGTATATTCATTGCATCAAAAACTTTGTAATAATTCGTGCTACCCCACGGCCCTTTTTTGGCGTATTTTTGTAGCGCCATTGAAAAGTTAATAATATAAAACCATATTCATTTACGGCCACTGGCGGTCGCAAAAGCATAACATTTGGGATTTATAAATGACCGTCGGTGGTCGCATGGCACTTAACGTATTATTATTTTTATAAAGAAATTAACATTCTTTAAACTTAGATCATACGAATTCATAACACTTACCAATATTATAATATGGAAAAACACATCCTATATCCTTGATATTATACCATTTTATCCAATCATAACATTTTAATATATATTTTCCACAAACTAAATAAGGTATTAGGTAAGTTACTAAATAATTAATAATATATTAAATACCAATTTACAAGTAACATCTAAGATGGTAAACAAACTTACACAATATAGAATAAATTAAATAGGATAGGTATTGTAGACTAAAAATCGTATGATAATAACGTTGTATCGACCCACATCAAAGATATTATTCTATTATACAAACATCGTTTGCAGCTAGTGGAGGTATAAGTGATACGATTTTACACCAAACCACTAATAATATAGTATTGGAATAAAAACAAACTTATAAACCAATAAACATCTTATAGTTTTCTTTAATACTTATTAACCTTAGGTTTTATCTTCTTTTGTTTCTATTCGGCTACATATTTATTTAATATAATGACAGACGATAGGCCTATAGCCCAAATAAGAAATAACAGTAAATTCATAACGATAATTAGTATAGTTAAGTTACCTACAGTTTCAAATATACATTGTCCATTGATATAGATATACAATAATAATTTAATAACGAATCAATGAAGATCAATACCTACTGACAAGTGACAATACTAAAACTATGTAACTAGGTAGTCTTAATAATAAGGAAAATAAAATATTTTATATGTATTTACGTACATACGTATCATAATATATTTTATACATAATATACCTCATCTTAATAACTACTTATCTTAATAAGTTAAAATACTATACATTATGTTATTAAATTGAAAATAGTACCTACCTATACAATTCGTAATAGAAAAATTATAAGTTATAAAAAAAAATTGCATTACTTGAGGTATTACAGACTATGATAATTATCGATGTGGAGGGTTCAAATATTATTATTATTAACAACATTTTCCTCAAAAATACGCTCTTAGGGAATAATGGTCCTGTTCTGTAGAACCAAACAAATTTTTTATTTAATTTTTTTTCTTCTAATAGAGAGTAATATTCACTATACCACATTAAACTCTGTTTTTCTATATTTTAATCAGAAACTTTATAATATATCTTCAAAAATAATACAATTTTAAGATTTTAGATTCTGAGATTAGCAAAGGGATCTAGATGTTTTACAATGGTGTTTATTATTACTATTTTTTTTTTTTTGTTCTGTATACTAAATTCTACCAGAAAGAGTGCTTCGATTTTAACATATAGCGTCTTCTCTTTTAGCAAATTGGATCAAGATGGTACTTTAAAGAGGTTATTTTTCGATTTTCTCAATAGTTATTTAATGCCACGGGAATAACCACCGACAAATTACAAACAACCGATAAAAATGGGATTCAAACTCTATAGGTACCTATAATAAATTCCAAATTAATCATATCACAATATCCACTAGGCACGTATAACGCGTTATACATCAACAACAAACCCTGATACTATCATAGATATATAATAGTGTATTTTAGAAGTTTCAAGTACCCACGAATAATATTATACACTCACAACAAAATAACTAAAATAGTTACTCTAGGTTTTTAATTATGTAATTTCGTCCAAATTTGAACTTAAAATGACTATAAAAATAAACTGTGCTTCTGTATTTTTTAGATTTTTGGGTAAAAGAATAAACTACTTACGTGGAATCTTGTTTTAAATTTTCAATCCTTAGATATAAAAGTTGAACATTTTATAAATTTTTAACAACAAAATAATTATTCAATTTTAAATTTGGTAAATTTTGTCAAAACTCGATCTTTAAATGCTTATAAAAAATAATTGTGCCTATGTATTTTAAATATTTTTCAATTGATAATGTAACAATATATCGCAATATATAGTAATATATATAAAAATATATAATAATATAGGCGCAGTAGGTACCTACTTTTACGTAAACACAATGTAAGGTAAAATATAAACACTGTAAAATGTAAAGATACGAATGTAAACAGCTCGAAACACGTCAAAATATTTTGAAATTTGTATGGTGTGTAGGAAATGCTAATATAAACATTCAGTGCAATTTTCATGTATCTACAGTTATTCTTTTTTGAATTACAACAAAATAAGGAAATCGCTACATGAGAAATCGAGTGAATATCCAATGTTGTAAAAATTTGAATTTCAAACGCTCATAAAAATTTGATTTGACTTTCTTATAGACATTTTTTTTTTGATAAAGGTAGATAATCTTATAAGGAATCGTGTATTACATTTTCAAATCTTAGATTTAAAAAGAAAAATTTTTACGAATTCTTAACTCAAAATAATTTGCTAATTTTCGTGATTTTTCCATATTCTGTCAATTTTTGAACTTTAAATGCTTAAAAAAAAAAATTGTGACCAACGATTTTTAATATTTTTCATCTGCCTTTGAAACAATATACTAGGAGCCTTCTATTAAATTTTCAAGCTTTCGCAACCAACAAATAAAAATTTATAGATATTTTTTCGAAAAAAAACTAAAAACAAATGGAAAATGAAAATGTCCCTAAACAGTTCAAAATAAATCAAAATATTTTGAAAATGTTATCGTGTATGGAAAATGCTAATATAAACATTCAGTCAAAATTTGTTCGGTCATTTGTTTAAGAGTTGCACCAAAAATTAAAATTAATATTTTTGAAAACAGATTTTAGTGTAAAAATTCCCGTTTTTCCTTAATTTTTATTTTGTTTTTCACGCCTCTTTTGAAAACTGGGAAATTTTAACTTTTTAACCCCCCATAGTACCAACTAGATTCACTTTCCTATCGGAAAACTACTGTTGAAGAAAATCCAAGCACTTTTACTGTCCTAAAACGTGAAGACAGACACAAAAAAAAAAAATTTTAAAAAAAATAAAAAATAATAAACACACATCAATTTAAAATCAATACATTCATCGTTCCACTCAGAATCTAAAATAGAAGTTAAGAAATAACAGAAGAATCAGAATTCAAATTTTTCTTACAAAGTAAATCATTTTTAATTCGGAATTTTGAACCATTTTTATTAATTATTAATTAAATTTTGCTTTATACCTACTTTTTAGATTCTGAGTGGAACGAATAATGTATTGATTTTACAATGATGTGTGTTTTTTTTTAATTTTTTTTTTGTGGATCGATACTTTTACGTAAACACTATGTAAGGTAAAATATAAATACTGTAAAAATGTAAATATGTGAATGTAAGCAGCTCAAAACAAGTCAAAATATTTTGAAAATTGTATAGTTTATAGAAAATTGGAATATGAAAATTCAGTGAAATTTTCATGTATTTACAGTTATTTGTTTTTAAATCATAACAAAATAAGGAAACTGCTAAAGAAAAATCTAATGAATATCCATCGCATGTCGTAAAAATATGAACTTAAAAATTTAATTTGACTTTCTTGTAGACATTTTTTTTTTTATGAAAATAGAACAACTTATTCTTATATAAGGAATCTTGTATTAAATTTAAAAATTTCAGATTTAAAAAAAAATCATTTTCGGAATTTCTAACTCAAAATAATTTGCACATTTTCGTCATTTTTACGTAATTTGTCAAGGTTTGAACTTTAAATGCTTATTATAAAAAATCGTGACTATGGATTTTTAATATTTTTCAAATGTCGTTGTAACCATACAGTAGGAGTCTTTGCATAACATTTTCAAGCATTTTTACCCAACAAAAAGTTTTATAGACATTCGTAGAAAATAATTTAAAAAATTGGAATCTGAAAATGTCCGTAGACAGTTCAAATCAAATCAAAATATTATGAAAATTGTATTGTGTATATAAAATGCTAATTTTTAAGAACCAGTAAAAAGTATCTACATTGACTTAACATGAGTTATGGCTTAAGTTCTTTAGAAAGTAGGTACTTGCACTATTAAAAAATCGGGTAAGTGGGTGTGACAATGCTGTACAGCAAGTTACAAGTCCGTCACTGTATTGGATGGTGTTAAATTTGAATTCAATGAATAATGATCTTATAATATCGTTGTATATGAAAAACGATTCTGGGAGAAAACAGTTTCGCAGCCAAGGATATTATATATTGTTATATTCATATTATAATTATTAATACGTTGAATTGAATAAATAATATTTGTATAATACTATTATAATAATATACTTTAGATGTTTTACAACATCTAAAGTATATTTGAAAGACATTTGTAAGACACCTACAACATAGCAAAAATGAAAACTACTGGAAAAATTTTACTTTTGACCTCCCAAAGTACCAACTAGATTCACTTTCCTTTCAGAAAAGATACTGTTGAAGAAAATCCAAGCATTTTTACTGTCGTAAAGGTGATGACAGACACAAAAAAACACACATCATTGTAAAATCAATACATTCATTGTTCTACTCAGAATCTAAAAACACTTATAGGAACGTCAAATTAATTATTTATGAGTGTATGAAGTTCAAATAGTTACTAATTTTACCAGCTGTGTAATTTAAAAACAAATGATTGTAGATACATGAAAATTTCACTGGTTGTGTATTTTATCAATTCTTCTAGGTACTTGATAAAAATTTGAAAATATTTTTACTCTTTTTGAGCTGTCCACGGACATTGTCGGTTTTCAATTTTTTTATTTTTTTTTTCTATGAATATCACAAGAGTTTTATCTGTTGGGCCAAAAAGTGTAAAAATTTAATACAAGGCTTCTGATATATTGTTACAATAGCAGTTGAAAAATATTTAAGATGCATAAGCAAAATATATTTTTTATAAGCATTGAAAGATCGAGTTTTGACAAAATTTATTAAATTTAAAATTGAATAATTATTTTGTTGTTAAAAATGTATAAAATGTTCAACTTTTATATCTAAGGATTGAAAATGTCATCCGCGGTGCAGGACGTTACTGTAATAAGCTCCAAGTCCACTTTTCAATAGATACAATATGAATCATAATATTATTATACCCACCTACTATTTATTATTTTCTTGCCCGAAGTGAATAGTGAGTGGAAATTAAGTATTAAAAGATCGTGTACTTATTTGAACAACAACTTATTTGTTAACCCATATATTTTATACATCATCATAATATCTGATTCCGTGTTGTACTCAAGTAATATAGTATATATATATATGTAAATAGAATATAAGTATATTCAATGTTGTAAAAATACGAACTCCAAACGCTCATAAAAATTTAATTTGATTTACTTGCAGACATTTATTTTTTTTTTGATAAATTTAGACAAACTTATGAGTAATCTTGTATTACATTTTCAAATCTTAGATTTAAAAAGAAATTTTTTTATGAATTCTCAACACAAAATAATTTGATAATTTTCGTGATTTTTCCGTATTTTGTCAATATTTGAACTTTAAATGTTCATAAAAAAACTGAGACTAAGGATTTTTAATATTTTTTATTGTAACAATATTGAATATATCTAGTAGGTACTATAGTAGGAGCCTTGCAATAAATTTTCAAGCTTTTTTACAAAACAAATAATGTTTTATTTGAAAATCTGCTGATTTTTAATATGAATATGAAGTTTGTATACATTTTCATTGAAAATATGATATTATTATACAAATCTGTATACCTTTCAATTAATTAGAGTAAAGTAGAATACAGTAAAAGCTATATTTATATCAGCATTGCAGACTGTTGAAATTAAACATTTTTGTGAGATTTTTATTATTCACGTATAGTCTTATTAAGATAGTTTTATTAAGATCTGTATAGTGTCTATATGTGTTGGAGTGTAAGTATGTTTATATTTACGATCAGTATGTTGATATTTACGATCGAAATGGGGATATTTACAACGAATATAGATAATATGTAATAGCACGAATATTCAATATATATATATATTGATATATTATACCTATATAAAATCAAGTTATGACTAATTTATTATTTAATATCTACTATACATGGTAAGATATATCCTAACTTGTGATGTGTAATACATTATTTTTAAAGTAAATACAATAGTGTATAAAATAATTATACATCTAATCTAAAAACATAAAAATAAATTCCCAGTATTTTGTGTAAATGAGTGTTAAGTGATGCATATAAGATAAAATATTTGTACCTACCCACCTATCATATGATTTATTATAATATAAGCGATCGGGTATGGTTTCATCATAAATACTCTCTTGTATTTAACGATAATAGGAGACAAATATACGATTTCTATGTTACATTGATAGAAAATCAAAAAAAAAAAAATATATTGGTCTTATATTTAATCTAAAAATCAATGCTTTATTCTTGACTGACTTGTTTAGGTTTGTGTATTTCGAGACAGGTATAGTGATGAAAATCAGTGAACATTTTAATGTTAGTATAGGTGTTATATTATATAGCTGATGAGTGGCTCTATGAATACAGTTTTTATGATATTTAAACAAAAATAATAAGTTTTAGCAAAGGTATCTATGAATGTACCGGTTTTTAAAGGTAAAATATATTAGTTACCTACCTAGCTACCTATATACATATATATTTTTACAGTGAGATTATGATAATTACTATTGAACACATTTTTATTGAACTTATGAAAATATGTTTACATGTTTTAACATAATATAATGTTTGAGCCATAAAACTTGAAATAATATCATATTATAGTGTAGATTGAAGAGAAGTAATAGTCAACTATTTAGGACCGAAATGTTTTGTTATAGTGTATAGTTGCATTTAATATCTAACGCGATATGATTGATGACTTGATTTGTAAACTAGTAGGTACTATGTTATTATTAAGATTTTCGATATTTTAGACATGATCTTGACATAGAAATGATATTTATATAAGATTTTATCAAAATTATAATATTATCATAATTTTTGAGAAGTTAACATATTTTTTACCTTTTTTCACTGAAAAATCATGATTTTTTCAAATATATTTCTAAGCTTGTGATGGCAATATACAAGTGATTGCATTATTATTTTACAAAGTATATGGAATAATACATGAAAAGTATAAGTAATAACTAATAAGCATACATGTAGTATATAACTGTATAAATAATACATTTCTATAATGTTGTATAAAATAAATGCTGATCTATGTGTATTATGTATATAAGATATGCATTAAAAGTAATTGAAATATATATGGTTTTCTATATATGAAATCACTAAATGGAAAATTATCATCGCTTAACGTAGGTACATTTTATTTGGTTTTTGCTCATATGTGAATATGTGATGAATATAATAATATGCTTTTTATTATTGATACCATGGAATTTAAATATGAATTTGTTTCATCTTTGAAATAAATACGATTTTTCATGTAATGCTTTTAAGAATATGATATTCTAGACTTTAATCTGTATTAGAATTGTGTGATAAATATGTGTAAATAGTATATGGGTTTATCTACTGAAAATGAAGCAAACAAAAAAGTTCATATAATATTATATTAAAGTGCAACGATATGTACCTATCGGCCGTTTAGGCCGTTTATTAAAATTATAATATTTTTACTTAATTTAGCAAAATTTTTGTATTTACACACAGACAGCTATGTTTTTATCAAAATTAGTAGATTTTAACGTATATTCACATTGATGAGTATATTTTTAGATTTCAGCATAAATTCTACCTACGTATTTAACGAAAAGATGAGTAAATTTAATAGGTCCTATATTGCATTTAATTGCTGTATATTGGAAAGCGTTGTATCAGTATGCATGGCTACGTTATGATATATTTTATGTATCAACTGTAAATATATAATAGGTAATTAATATATGTTTAAGAAATTTGGTATCAAATAAATTATATATTGAAAATATTTTATGTAAATTATTATTTGGAATAATAGGTCGAGTCTACATGTAGGTATGCATGAATGCTGGTTAGTTAAATATATATGTATGTACGCATGTATGTATGTATGTATACTGTTTAATTATATAAGAATATGTAAGGTTATATAGTATATACAAATATGTGTGTGTGTACTATATGTGTGTTGTATGTATGTGTATGCCTATATATGTAGGCGACTTATTGATGTGTATATATGAATGTTTATATGTTTATATATATATATTTATGTAATCCATAGAATATGTTTAGATGTTTGTAATGTCGAATATATATCGGTATATGATTTAATGTGGGTTTGCATAATATCATACTATGTTTCACATGTTCATGTAGGTAACTGTAGAACTAAGTGATATCTCGATTATTATATTATGTGTATTTAGTTCTCACTGCACTTGACGAATAATAGTACAATAATAACAGTAAGAGATTTATTTTTTCTCTTAAATACCTATACATTGAAGAAATAACAGGAATATAGGTAATTGTATTTAAAATATTTAAAATATATAAAATGCAAAGTGTTTAGTCATTGTATATTATATTTAAAGGTTTTTATTATTATTTAATGTTTATCCACGAGAAACGTACCTACAGGAATAAACTTGGTGATTACTGAATGGGGAAGAGCTTGGTTGAGCATGACGAAGAGCTTTTTCTAAAATATGATGGTCTTGACTTTCAAAATATAATGGTGCTTTTGTTTTTGTCGCGGTGATTTTGAAAACTGCTGGAATTTTTACTTTTGACCAACTAGATTCAATTTCCTATCAGAAAAGATACTGTTGAAGAAAATCTAAGCCGTAGGTATTTGTGCACTGAACGGTGATGATAGACACAAAAAAAATTAAAAATAAAACACACATCATTGTAAAATCAATACATTCATTGACTCTGAGCCGACCGCTCGGAATCTAAAACCTATCATAATTGAAAATTGCATATGCCTGTAAAGTGTAAATAGCTCTAATTTTGGAACATTGTTTTGAATTTTAAATACTAATTAATTAATCTCTCAAATAGGTAGGCATTCAATAATAATTAACAAATTCAAGTTTTCGGAAGTCTTTGTATCGGTATCTATGATTGATAACAGATTTTTATATTTTGGTTGAAGTACCTACCTACCTAATTGTTGTCGTCCTAATCAAAGCCGAATATCGTTTATAGGGAATATAAGGAATATAAGGAAGTAAAATATAAGACAAGGAATAGAACTTAGAAGTAGGTAACAAGAACGCTTGCCGACAAGGTTGCCGTTTATCGAATAGCCGCTATTCATTGACATATAAATGTATATGTGCCGACCGCCGCCGACGCCAAAAAAAAACGAAGAACGAGTAGTGCCGACGAAATTTACTTCACCGCAAACGTAGGTAAAATATGTCACGATTTCGGCAACAGCATAATATTCTCATTTGTCAGTTCAAATCGCCCTTTCTCTTGTATATTATATTATCTCTTATCAATAAAAGATACCAACAACTTGTTATTATAGTTTCGTTCTTGTCTTTTGCTTAAATTCTATTACAATATAATATTAATTAAAATAATTGATTGAACATCTGCCTACGTAATTTATAAATTAAATTGTAAGCTGCAAACACTATATGTATAGGTACGAGATCCGATCTAATAGGTACCTATTAAAAATTTTGACTCGTGTCAAAAATGTATAGTCAAGTTTGCAGAACAAAACAAAAACGAGTTGGGTTGGATAGAAACACCAAAAGGAAAGGTCAAAGTCTTATCTGCAAGTAAGTTAATTAGTTAAATATGTGGGTCGAGGCAGCTGCTAGTCAACGATCACTGCTCGGGCCCCTAACCTTTTTTTAACCAAAATACATTAAGCGTCAATAAATAATTTGACAATATAAAATATTGAACAAAAACACAATTGACTTAAAATAACTGAATATTAATATTAACAGATAGGCGACAGACCAACAAAGAATGCATGTATATTTCCAAGCATACTGTGTTGTATATGCATCCATGTAAGCCGTGTGTGTATGAAGCACATTACTATATAGCATACAAATTTGTTGACTCAGGGTACATCGAGTGTGTGACCAACTTGGTTCTCACTATGGTCTACATGACCATACAATATTTTAAATAAATAAAAATCACTAAGGGCCGTTCTTACAATGTCCGGTAAAGTGTCGGTTAAGCTAACCGAATGATAACAGAAATTTTTACCGGCAGAATTCGGCCGGTTAAGTGTCGGTTAGCGCTAACCGACACTTTACCGTATATTGTAAGAACCAGCCTAATACTATAATGTTACCTCGTGTTCCATTATTTCACATGTCAATACCAAATTGACTGAACTCAGCACGACGGTACAACACACTTCAATTCGATAGTAAGTTACATAGAAATATCCATAGTTTGGAAAAATATAGGTTCCTATATTACTTTTACACATCACCCATGTTGACCCGTATTAATATAAATTACTTCACACACATTTTCAATTTTAGAAACTAATACCATCATTCAAAATTCATTTTTGTAATTGACCAGTAAATTTGTAACATTCCTCCAGTTTCTAATCGAGATTAAACGAGGAAAATTTAACAACTCCACCAAGTTCATGGACATTGTTAAAATTTTATTTGAAAAGTTGTCAAATGACTTCACTCATTTTAAATATATTTTCTGTATCTAAACCGCTCTAAGTTTATCTTCAAACTAAGTCACATATAATTAACTGTATCATGGAAGCTTGGTCAATGATTACAATGCTGAAAAATCAAATTTCAAATAAACGTAACATTAAAGAAATTTAATATTTGTATAAAATATGCAAGGGTCTAACTAAAAAAAATAATGATCTTTTTTAATTAAACTAGAGATAAACAAGAAGATTTTTCAAAGTTGATATTTAAAAATTGTTTTATATTAAATAAATATTTGAATTAACTTAAAATAGATAAGTATGAATATTATATTCTAACTTGAAATTGCATGCATATAATTTGATAACTATATAAGGAAGGTTGGGCCCCTAAACAAAAATACTGCCTTGGCCCTTTAGTAGCCAGGCGAACGCTGTTAATATAACATCTGTAACATAGTAACTATACTATCATATTAATATATTAATTATGTACAAAATATAACGACTTAAGTATTTTAACAGTATTTAACAGTACAAGAAATAGTTAAAATAATAATATTATATTATAATAGGTATCTATAATAATTTATTATATAATTTAAAAAAGTATTACTAAATTTTGTTAAAAAAGTAACTGTTATATTGTTTTGTTTTTATTTAATCTAAAAACTATAAAATATATAACCATGTACCTTTTTACATTGTTGAAAATATTTGTCACTGATAGCATATGAATAATCTTTATTTAAATTGAAATATAAATTTCGGTTTTGCACAATTTTATTTTAATTTTAATTTGTTGCAGGTCCATATAATATAAAATTGTCTATACTGGCTCCTTTTCTTCAATTAACAAAAAAAGATAAGTGATAACATTGATAAAATCATTATCATTATATCTAAATCAAATATTTATAATACATAATATTATGTTATATTTTATTATACATAGGAGCAGTATCCGCCTGGGATCTATAGAGCCTCGGAGACAAATTTTTCAGAGGCCCTTTCAAAAATACTTGTTTACCAGTTTTTTTTCCACCTTTAGTTTAGTAAGAAAAGCTATACAGTTAAATTCAAACAATAATTACAAACTTTGTATACAAATGACTTATGCTGCCACAAGTTTTTATTTAATCAAAAAAAAAAATAGTAAAATAATTACAATATTATGTATATTTAAGTGCAATAAATAATAAATAATATATAAAATTATATTAATCGTTTTAATTATAATTATTTATATTATATCATAACAATATGTTGTAAATAATTGTAAATTATTTTGTATTATCTGTTGTTAAAATACCAAAAAATAAATTAAAATACTGTACCGAACACTAAGTTTAGATGATCATTGATAGGAAAACTTTTAAATAACAAACAAATAACAAATAATAATATAAGGTATACATTTTATTTTATATTTTATACGATATATACATACAAATTAAATAAACAGAAGTATATTGTTATTTGTTAAATTTCATATTTGAATTATTATATTAGTAAATAGGTAGTAAATAGGTATTTATAAATTATTTTAAAAAAATTAAATATATTGTCAATACATTTTTTCGGTTAATTTCAATATATTTTTCTATAGCCATTATCATTAATGGACACATAATATGTTCTACCTTTATGGCTGATTGTACTTAGTTGTATTTTTATAATCTTTGAATTTGAAAAAAATCTCTCACATGGCCCTTCTGTGAATGACAAAATTAATATACATTTGTAAGCCATGAATAAATTACAAAACAAATTGAATTGAAAATGTAACTCAAATTATAACAAAACACAATAAATATTAAATACAATTTTTGTATTTTTTCTGTTTTTTTCTGTTAATTTATCTTCACTCTCACTATCAACATTTGCATGAACTATTATTTAGTTTGTATTAATTTACTAATTCAATTTAAATAAATTAAATAAGAGCCTAGTCTAAAAAAAATACTGTCCGTTGCCTCGGAGTCACTGCATAGGTGTAGAGATGCGTTTTGTAATATACTATATATAGTGGTATAAAATTACATTATATATGTGGTATAAAATAATTTTATACAGGTTGAAAATATAAAAAATATATTAGTCAATATTATTAGAAAATTAATTAGATATTTAGGAAATAATTCACTATGAATTGTAATTACGTTATTTTTAATTAAAATTATTTCTAATCACCATCTATATCAATATTTTTTTAGCATGTCTTTAAAAATTAATTTAATTTAAAATGGTTTTTGCATTATTGTTGTTTTAAAAATGTTTTCTGGCATTAAGCCATTTAAAAATTGATCATAATATACTATAATTTATTAACTTGTGTTCAAAATCCAATTATTTAAGATACTGCAAGATTCTATAAGGTATATTTCCTACTGGTGTAACAATAAACTAAATACCTTATTATGTATTTATATTTTATTAGTAAATTTAAAGTAAAACAGTTCAATACATTAATAATATTAGGTAATTTAAAACGTAATAATAAACAATTCACAATATAAATAATAATAAATAACCTATTTTTCAACAATAATATTAAGAAATTAATTTTCTTTTTACACTGATAATGATCGTCAGATGAACGGACAATAAAAATTTCACTTCTACCGTTTAGTAAGGATTTCCTTATTATGTTACCGTTTTAGATGGCGGTAATTTTATATGTATTAAACTATTTTACTTTAAATAATATTATTGGTGAAAAATAATGTGTTTTTCATATTATGAATTATGAATTTTTAAATTTTAAATGGCGATC